>VDFB02000010.1:14850414-15001032 GCA_007258455.2 Sequoia sempervirens | reverse complement strand
CTACAATGATTTAATAACTAAGCCCTTATAGTCATGATTCAAAGATTGGACATTTAAACTGAATAGCTATTTCAATCATCATGAAGGTTCATTTAACTTGTCAACCCAGGGACGTGAACTTGAAATGGGTCAGCACAAATGTGCACTTGGAACCCAAAGTAGCCATTTTCATTCTACAACTAAATAACTCACAATACAAAAAGTAAATTGCTTAGAAGGGAATACCATAAATGCCAATCATCAATCAAAAACTACATCAAACTAATATGCATAACATGAATGAAAATTTGACCAACAAATAGGGCACTACTTTGTTTGCTTTAGCTGTAGGAACATTCACAGAATGGAATTCTAGTGGATGTAGGAACAGTCATTGCCAAACTTCTAACTAATTCCTAAACAAGTAATACTAAACTAATACTAAACTAAGAGGGCGGATTACTCACTAAGTGGGCCCCCTTGGATAATTATCCTCTAAAACTAATAAGAATTCAGATGCTTGAACTCAGAACTTTATTTTATTCACTGTAAATCATGAGTACAAAAGAGTAATGTATCTGTATTATGAAAAACTTGAGAGTGCAAGTACAATATCCAATTGTGCAACTCCTAAAGAAGGAGCATCATATCTTTATTTATACTATCAACTAGACAAGGAAGCCAAATGCATGATTAGGAGGACACCATTTAGGGAAAATAGAGAAAGTGGAGTGGCAACAGTTACACGTGCATGGAATCTGGTCAGACATGTAGGTCCAAATGTAGATTTAGCACAACAGTAACGCTCGCGTCTACTCATTCATTAAAGTTCACTACAAGGTGGTTACATTCAGTTGCATGAGGAATCTTCTTCCATCGACCTCCTTTGACCTTGAGCGATTCCTTTGCTGGATGTTATGGTGCATGCCCAGCTGGCGGTGTTTTCCTCAACTTAGCATCCTCAAATTAAATCTGCATGGTAATTCCAGTACACACAATAACTGCATATCTATAACCACCTTAAGGAACATTCATTAAACACATGCAAAATAAATATAGATAATCCACATAATATGCCAATGTCATTAAAACTTGCAGAAATAGGATTAAGCCCAATGTCTATGGTTTGAGGGAAATTTTTTGAAAATATCAACATTTAACATCAAATTCCATGATAATTTTCAGCAAATAAACTATAGATTCTACCCAAAATTGGATAAAAAACTAGGCTCATCACACTTGGTGTGGATGTCCTATACCGACGGATGTCTCCCTCAGTATCCTTGTGATGTGTGAAAATCCTTTCTAACGAAGGGAATGGGAGGCCTCTTAATTGAGCGAATCACCACATGTATAGGCACCGGTATTACCCTGAAACGTGGAGTAAGAACCACTTGTTAAAGAGTCCAAAAACCCTTTTACTTGTTGGTGTAGGAGGTCAGACCTTTGAAGCCACCCTACATCCACTATTCATTATAGAGATAGGAAATCCCTTAGCTCATAAGATCTCTTGATCTTTGGGGCTAAGTGATTTTGGTGTGCCTGTGCCATGTAAGGGGTATCTAGTGTCACCAAGATCTCTAACTGTCTGCTTTGTTTAAGTGTTTGGAGCAATCCAAGTAGGGACTCAACAAGTAGGACCTCTTTCTAGCCTAGTTTGTGCATTGTCTATGAGTGCTTTTATACACATTGCAATTATACATTTTTACACTTGAATTAGACCAAAAAAGTGTTTCCAAAATCAATCTCACAAGATCACACCAAAATTGGTCAAAAATCAATCAAAACCTGGAAAAACACACTATACGCCACAATTGACTGTCATTCACTGCAACCGCAATCTAGAAAACTGCAACTGACATTTCCAGAATGACACAACTATTACATATAACACCACAACTAAGACTCAAAATGACACAATATCTTGTCATTAAAATTTTAGGGAAAACTAAGTCAATCCATTTTCTGACCAATTCCTAAGCATCACCTCATCTTTGATCACAGACTTACAAGCTTCCACATCTATCATTTCCAATCCATCCATTCTTCCATAATTACATACTTTTCATTTACCATAGGTCAAACATTAGGTCATTCCTTTAGCTTTCATACACCTTGCTGTAGGTTTTGGCTTTGGAAACTTATTAGACTCTAGAATAGTCCATAGTGACAAAATCAGATTTACGTTGACTTCACTTTCCCACCATCTTAGTCCTTTGTCATTTAAGTTGGCTTCTCAACTCACAAGGCTAGTTTGATACCACCTTTGTCAACTAGTCATTTTAGTCCTTACCATCATTGAGGTCTTGATAAATCAAATTTTTAACCTTGGCTATCTTAGTTTGATTAATCAACCTTATCTTAGATTTTCTACAAGGTGCTTAGTTGTCATACTCTTAGTCATCCTCTTAGGTCATATTACCATTCACACCCATCATCCTTTCACATTTGCATTAAATTTGGCATAATTTAGACATACTCAATATATTGACCTCATTGTGACATTATTGGCATTTTGACCCTTGTCACTTTGATTCCTTGTCTTGGAATCATCCTTGGACATAATTTTGCATAGAAATTACCATAGCTTTGGGCCTCATTGTGACATTATACTATCGACATCTTGACATTTTGTCACTTTTAAATCCATATCTTGGTACTCTCATTAGGCATATCCTATACTTTCAAAATCCAAAACAATAGTTACATAACCTTGGTCTTAGTCATACCTTGGTCCTACCTTTTGCATAATCACCTTAGACATCATACCATATCCCATCCATCTCCCTCTTGCAAGTCTTTTATGGCTGAAACAAGGTTGCAAAGGAAATGAAAAGAAATGGATTTCCCACAAGATGATGAGTTTGTCAACCCATTTGGTAATTCCTTCCATGAGACACCTAGAACACACACATCATTCCACAATCCATTATTTGAGAGATTAATCACTAGATAAAAGGATGGACATGTCATCATAGAAGAATTAGAGGCCCCTGCACTAGACCCTGATGTAGCCTCTTTTATGGATGAACTTGTGGCATTAGACCCCCAACATTACCTAGCTAAACTATTGTTAGAGGGAGCCACATTACCCCATGGTTTTGACATCAACACACTACAAGTGACACACACCAAATAAGAAAAGTCAAGGACACAATACACCTACTTCTAGTGGCAATATCCCACAAGTCAACACATCTATACTATTAGGAGGATCCACACAAGATGCAACAACAATCCACACCTCACCATTTGGCACCCAAAACATGACACAAAGAACGACACCAACCATGACCCAATCCATGTCACAACCCTTTGGTGCCTCCTCCAACCCATTTTCTACATCATAAACCATAGGGAAATCATCTTCCAATCCACTTGGCACAAACACTTCAACAAAAAGACCAGAGATTGTCATCGATAAGACTCCCAAAACAAATATTGTACCAAATATGGGGGCCTCTCAACATACTATTATGTTGCAAAAAGTGCCTACTTCTCATGTGCATGTGCAAAACAATACCCAAGGGTCTACTCACATAACACACAAGGACAATTCACACAATTTGGCAACCAACATCCACATGGTCATACATTTTCAAGTTCATGGAATACACAATCCAATCCTCCCCATTACACTCACATTCCAACACATAATCAAAACATTCATAACCAAACACCACCTTACACACATTTTCAAAACCAAAACCCGTCATACACACACATACCTAATCAAAATTCATCCCATAATAGTGGATTCCAAAATGTCAACATGAACTCTCAAAATACACAAGACCCATCATTAACTCAAGTAGACATTCTAGCAACTCAAATGCTTTCCCTACAAAAACAAATAGAGAACATGTAAGTGTCCAATAAGAAGACGTACTCTACAAAATACTTATGTCCCTATCCATTCGACAAGAGTCTATACATGCCCCCCTTCCCACATGGTTAGGTCATGAGTAACTTTCCTAAGTATAGAGGGAAGGGAAACCCTATTGAGCGTGTTAGAGAATTTTCCACGACTTGCATAGACATTGCATATGAACCAATATATCTAATGAGACTATTCTGTGAAGTCTTATAGGGAAAGCACTTGAGTGGTTTCCCACGACTTGCATAGACATTGCATATGAACCAATATATCTAATGAGACTATTCTGTGAAGTCTTATAGGGAAAGCACTTGAGTGGGGACTTGGTAGACAAATTTGTAGAACACTTTGCATTCAACATTGATAATGAGATAAGAATAAGAAGGTGAAAAATTTGTGACCTTCCAACGATGGAGGGGTTTGGCTAGTAGATGTCCTGTCAAAATACTTGAAAAGCAAAAAGTTGTCAAGTTTATAGAAAACCTCAATTCAAACTTGAAAAATGAGTTACGAATGCAATGTTTTACTTCATTTTCCGACCTAGTAGAGAAAGGAATTATCCTTGAAAAGGTCCTCATCGACAAGGGAGAAATCAAAACTTCCAATGAAAACATGACCACCCAAAACACATCAAATGACAAAAGAAAATATTGGGCTCATAATAAAAATGTGACCAATGATGGAGTCATTGATGCCAAGACAATACACATAGGCCCTATCATTACACTCAGAGGAACCAATACATCCAACAACACACAAAGAACTCTCGATTAGACAACAAATGTCGTTCAAAGCACACAAGAGAAAAGAGTCTAGAGGAATTTTCCCACAAGACGTAAATACACTCCTCTTGGGGAGCCAATTGAATTTGTCTTTAAATTTATTTTACAACACAATGTCATAAAACTGCGTGACACAAAACCATATGGCCCATGGCAGTTCAAACCATCATGGTGGGACAATAATTCCTTTTGTGATTATCACCAAGCTAAAGGGCACTCCACTTCACAATCTCGACAATTGAAAAACATCATCCAAGAACTTGTTGAAAATGACACTATCGAAGTTAATGGACAATAACAATCATCTATTAATGACCATACAATCTTCAAGAATCCCTTACAAGACCATGGAAATGGAAATCCCTCTGGTTCAGGACAAAATATCAACAATCACACCAATTACACCGAGGTCAAATATGATTATACCACTACCATAAACTATATTCAAGCTACTGATGAACATGTCAATACCATTACCATCAAGAAACCTCTTGAATGCATTGTAAACACACGTCAGACTAAGGTCACCGTATAAGGGGATCCTCTTCAACCACAATAGCAAAAGAATCAATACAACCTCTTAGATCATTTAGGTAAAACACTCGCACAAATATTTTTCCTAGAGTTGCTTCACATTTCTCCTGAACATAGGGCTATCCTTGACAAGGCTTTCCAAGACACTTCCATCCCCACCAACCTTGATGTCAATAATTTTCAAGAAATGGTAGGATGCTTGACTAATCCCCATCATGTATCTTTTTCAAAACAATTTTATTCGTCCCAAAAGGCCACCCATAATGACCCTTTGCACCTTGAAGTTTCATCCATAAACATAAAGTCAGACAAGTCTTGGTAGACGTTGGAGCAGGGTTAAACATTTTCACTCTTAAAGTAGTCAAGGCATTGGGATTCTTTGAAGCATGTGTGGATGTGACAAAGAGCATAGTAATAAAAGCCTATGATGACAAAGAGCACTCTTCCAATGGCTTTATAACATTACCAATCAAAGTAGGACCTAAAATGATGGACACCACATTCCAATTCTTGGATCTCGATCTTCCATACAAATTTCTTCTCGGAAGACCATGGATTCATGCTACGAAGGCCATTCCCTCTACATACCATCAATGCCTAAAGTTTCCCCATGAAGGAGAAGAAGTCACAATCATTGGTGATCCTGACCATTTTCAATATTGTAACAATTTAAAAAGGATCCCTGAATGCCAAGTCGTAGTCAACCAAGAAGCTTTGTCATCCTCATCATCCAAATACATTGATCATTTTGCATTACACAAGATATCCAATACCAAACATCCATCCTCTGATTTGAAAGTTGAGGTCCAAGACAAGGGGTGTGGCGAATATCACATAAAGACTTCCTACTGTGTTAATCAACTCACAACACCTAATTCATACGAAAAACCATCAACAGTTCAACAACAATCCAAGGTCACTATCTAAATGTCTCCCACAACAACCTTCACAAAATGGGGAGAATTGAGCAAAGAGGACTTTGAGGATGTTTCCACATGGATATATAAGGATGAAGAAGGCATTGAACATAAGACAATTCCCACTGAACAATACGACAAAGGTTTTGACCTTATGAAACAATATGGCTATGATGGACACAATGGACTCGGGCTTAACAATAATGGAATGATACAACCTTTGATGCCAGTGTCAAGACCAAATAATCTGGGGTTAGGGTTTGTACCAATAAAAGTGAAGGGTTCTAGTCCAATAGTATCTTTGACTAAGGAAGTAAGTTCTTCTGAGGCTATCGAGACATCCAACATATCTGAAACTGACTCTAATGAGTATGAGTGGGGTTCTAGTAAATCATCTAGTGACTACGAACTTGAGGAAACATTTAGAGATCTTGGCGAGTCTACCTCCGAGGAAAAACTCAGACAAACCTTTGAGGTTGGTCCACCATAGAATATGTCAAATACCTACTGAAAAATTCCTAGGAAAAGGGAAGCTTGGGTAAAAACCTTTTGTGACCATATCAATAATTATGTCCTTACCTTGTCTACCTTGAACCTTGACACCCCTAATGATGGCATCCCCTTAGTGTTCCTAGGATCATTGACTAGGATTGAAGTCTCCCGCAACAACCTTCACAAAATGGGGAGAATTGAGCAAAGAGGACTTTGAGGATGTTTCCACATGGATATATAAGGACGAAGAAGGCATTGAACACAAGACTATTCCTACTAAACAATACGACAAAGGTTTTGACCTTATGAAACAATATGGCTATGATGGACACAGTGGAATCAGGCTTAACAATAATGGAATGATAGAACCTTTGATGCCAGTGTCAAGACCAAATAATCTGGGGTTAGGGTTTGTACCAATAAAATTGAAGGGTTCTAGTCCAACAATATCTTTGACTAAGGAAGTAAGTTCTTCTGAGGCTATCGAGACATCCAACATATCTGAAACCAACTCTAATGAGTATGAATGGGGTTCTAGTAAATCATCTAGTGACTACGAACTTGAGGAAACATTTAGAGATCTTGGCGAGTCTACCTCTAAGGAAAAACTCAGACAAACCTTTGAGGTTGGTCCACCATAGAATATGTCAAATACCTACTAAAAAATTCATAGGAAAAGGGAAGCTTGGGTAAAAACCTTTTGTGACCATATCAATAATTATGTCCTTACCTTGTCTACCTTGAACCTTGACACCCATAATGATGGCATCGCCTTAGTGTTCCTAGGATCATTGACTAGGATCGAAGTCTCCCACAACAACCTTCACAAAATGGGGAGAATTGAGCAAAGAGGACTTTGAGGATGTTTCCACATGGATATATAAGGACGAAGAAGGCATTGAACATAAGACAATTCCCACTGAACAATACGACAAAGGTTTTGAACTTATGAAACAATATGGATATGATAGACACAGTGGACTCAGGCTTAACAATAATGGAATGATGGAACCTTTGATGCCAGTGTCAAGACCAAATAATCTGGGGTTAGGGTTTGTACCAATAAAAGTAAAGGGTTCTAGTCCAACAGTATCTTTGACTAAGGAAGTAAGTGCTTCTGAGGCTATCGAGACATCCAACATATCTAAAACCAACTCTAATGAGTATGAATGGGGTTCTAGTAAATAATCTAGTGACTATGAACTTGAGGAAACATTTAGAGATCTTGGCGAGTCTACCTCTGAGGAAAAACTCAGACAAACCTTTGAGGTTGGTCCACCATAGAATATGTCAAATACCTACTGAAAAATTCCTAGGAAAAGGGAAGCTTGGGTAAAAACCTTTTGTGACCATATCAATAATTATGTCCTTACCTTGTCTGCCTTGAACTTGACACCCCTAATGATGGCATCCCCTTAGTGTTCCTCAAAATCATTGACTAGGATCAACAAGGACCACCTACCCTTGACATCTTTGAAAATGATGACTCTATTGCCAAGTTTTGGGGGTTGAGAGAAGGCATGCCCTATGGAAACCATAAAGATGGATTTACCATTGACTTGGATAACATGAAATACTTTGGGGAGACTATCCACTCCTCCAATTGCAAAAATGATAAAAATAAAACAAAAAAGGAAAGGTCTCTAGGTGAAAACTGTAGGCACCTCTTGACAAAGAAAAAGTAAAAAGAAAGGACACATCCAAGGGTGAAAAACTCTCTGAGGTGCCTGAGGATGGAGGGTTAGACATTCTTCCCATTAACTAAGATAAGTCACCCATGCTGATAGAAAAGACTATTGAGATCAACACAGGTACAAATGAAAATCCTAGAATGGTTCACTTGGCAGAATATTTGACAGAAACCAAGTTACCGGAGTTTCGTACCTTCTTCACAGAGAGACAAATAAACTTCACATGGTCTTATGCTAACATGCTAGGCCTTGAAACTGAGCTAGTTTTACATCACCTACCATTATTGTCAGATGGTAAACCAATGAAGCAAAAACTCAAAAAGATGCATCCACAAATTGCACTACTTGTCAAGGAAAAACTCAAGAAACTATTAGATGTTGGCTTCATTTGACATGTTGACTATGCCTATTGGATTTCCAATTTGGTACCATTCACAAAACCAAATGGTACAATGTGTTTATGCACAAACTTCAAATATTTAAATAAGGCATGGCTTAAGGATGATTTTCCACTACCAAACATTGATATCATAGTGGACTTGATAGCTGGATACGAGATGTTGTCTCTTATGGATGGCTTCTCGAGCTATAATGAGATAAGAATTTCTCCTAAAGAGAAACTCAAGACTACATTCACTTGTCCATGGGGAACGATTTGTTGGAATGTCATGCCTTTTGGGGTAAAGAATGCTAGAGCTACATACCAATGTGCTATGACAATTATTTTCCATGACCTCATTTACACCATTATGGAAGACTATGTGGATGACCTCTTGGCTAAATCATTGAGATGAGGTGACCATCTGTGAGTACTAGATAGAATTTTCAAAATATTGGAAGAATATAAGGTGAGGCTTAATCCAAAGAAATGTGTATTTGGGGTAACATTAAGGAAGCTCCTAGGTTACATTGTTTCCATACGTAGCATTGAAGTTGACCTTGCTAAGGTAAAATCCATACTCAACATGCCACCACCAACCAATATAAGTCAGTTACACATGCTTCAAGGTAGATTGCAATCTATTAGATGGTTCATCACATAGCTAGATGACAAGATTCATCCATTTCATTTGCTAAGAAAGTCAGTTCCATTTGTATGGAAAGATAAGTGTCAAGAGGCCTTCCAGTAGATCAAGGATTACTTGCTTACACCTCCCATTTTAATGCCACCAATTGATGATAGACATATCATTCTCTACATATTTTCAATAACATCAACATTGGGGGAATTACTTGTACAAAATGATGATGAAAGATGAGAAAGAGCCATATACTATATCAGTCATACAATCGTGGGCTATGAGATTAACTACAGTCCCATAGAATGTGCCTATCTTGCGGTGGTATTTGCCACTCAAAAAATTAGGCACTATATGCTAAATCATCAAAAAAAGTTGGTCACAAAGATAGATCCATTGAAATATCTCCTCAGTAAGGCTACTTTGACAGGATGATTGGATAAATGGGTAATGATCCTAAGCAAATATGCACTAGTAGAATTTGGCAAATAAATGACTAGGTGACTAAAATTTTTAGTCACAACAACTAAAAATGACTAAATTATACTAATTTTTTGCAACTCAGCTATAAATGAGTAAATAAATGACTAATTTGGTCGTTGACTAAAAAATTATTCAGTCAAAAATAAAAATGACTAAAAACTAGTCACCAAATACAAATTAGACAAAATTAAAAAAAATAAATTCGACCAATTATTGGTGCAATGTATTGCACACATCGATGTATTGGCACTTATTCACATTTATTCACATTCATTACAGAAATATTCCTCACTTCATTCGTTAGTTGCAGGTTAGCCTGGCACTGAGGCATTTTGATCAGTTATAGCAGCTACTTGCATAGGCGATAAAGATTCAGAGACGACCTAGAGACTTCTGAAAAGGAACACAAGGGAAAGGAACTTAGAGTTTGCTGAAACAAATTTGAAGTCGGTGACGTCCTCTGCAGCGAAGTTGGATTTGGGGACACCCTTTGCAACAAATTTAGAAGTAATTCAAAATCCTCATTACATTAAACACAAAATCTATAACTTTCTGATTGGTAACTTACAATAGTTACAATCTACTGCTCTTAATAATGTTCTTTTACAATCTTTCCACTGTTCTGCTTCATAATGTGTTCAAGCTAAATATAATAAAATTTGGGTGTCAATGCCAAAAAAGAATTTCCTTAAACAATTTTGATACATTTTCACTACAAGCGCAAACTATCCTTGTGCAAAGTAAACGCATGCTAGATTTACCCACACATTAGGCATCTGAACAAAGATGTTTCCTGCTACAGCTTCTTGTACCTATGTAAAAGTTTCCTTTGCAATATCAAATTGACCCCTTTCAACTAGCACAATGGCTGCCCCATTTGTAGCATAAACATTTCTTGGTCTTTGTGCCAACACTTTACAATATAGTTCTCTAGCCTTCTCAAGATGTTGTGCCTCAACCTTTGGATCCATCCTCTCATTGCGAAAAGTTGCAAAATAATTCCAATTTCCAAGTGAAATGTCAACATAAGAATTCTTTGCATCTAATTCACTTTGTGCAGCTTTAATTATTTCTTTTACTTAAGCTAGTCATGTATTTTTCAGTTCCATTTTTCCAAGCATAGATAAAGAATTTGATGAGTTTTTATCTACCTTGAGTGCATCCCCAATCAATTTTAGGCTTTTTTGGATCTCATTCCGAGCCTGAGCCATGGCTGCAAGACGTAGATATGCATCCACATAATCAAGAAACTTGAACAATATTAGCCTGTATAAAGATTTTCTTTTTAAGTATCATGTAGCTGTTCAAAAAAATTAGCAAGATTAAATAGTGTTGTGAATTTATCCCATGGTAACTCAAGTGAAACACTACCTTCTTCTAGTTGATGGAAGAGTTTCACATCCTTAAAGAGCACAGGAAAAAATGCAAAATTGGCACTAGGGATTTTATTTATGAATTCAACCCAAATCCCATTTCCTAATGCCTCCAAAAAAGTTTGTTGATCCAACTCTAGTTCATCAAACTCAAAATGAAAAACCCCAATGTTATTTAACAACTGAATGGGTACTTCTTCTCTGCTCTTCTTTAGAAGAGACTTTGTTGTCTTAAGAGAATCTAAGGTTGCACTGGGGTCTAACAATATTAATAACTCACCCATCTTGATAAATGCATGGGAATCACGTGGATCTATGTGAGTTTACTTTCTTAATTTCCAAAGCCTTCTCTATCTTCCCTTACTGAGTATATATGTAGCCTACAACTTTTAAGCTCTCATAGTTCTCAGGGTGGACCTCTAGAACCTTTTTCAAAATTTGAGAGAGAACTCTTAAGATCTCCCAGCTTCAATTGAACTTGTCCACAAAATCCTGTGGCCTCTAGCTTTCCTTGAATGATGCCATGTAGTAGCAGCCAGTGGTGTCATAATCACCTTTACTATGATAAGATCATGCAATATTATAATATGAATGAGATTTCATGAGAGTGTGGTTAGTTGAAACAAGAGCTATCTCAGTCAACTGTTCCATAAGAAAATGTTGCCCTGCTATGAAGAAAAAATGGTTTACTAAATGATTCAATGTCATTGTACAGTACAGGTATAATTCAAAGGCTCTATGCATCTTTTCCATTCTTTCATGAACACTACCTTTTTCACTAACTGTGAGAATCCTACAAGTAAAAGATGCAAAAAACTGAACATTGAGATTTATGTAGAGGAAGAACAATTGAATGGGTACTTCTTCTCTGCTCTTCTTCAGAAGAAACTTTGGAATCTTAAGAGAATCTAAGGTTGTACTGGGGTCTGACGATATTAATAACTCACCCATCTTGATAAATGAATGGGAATCATGTGGATCTATGTGAGTTGCCTTTCTTAAAATTTCCAAAACTTTCTCTGCCTGCCCTTTTTGAGCATACATATGGCCTACAACTTTTAAGCTCTCACAGTTCTCAAGGTGGACCTCCAAAACCTTTTCAAAATTTGAGAGAGAACTCTTAAGATCTCCCAACTTCAATTGAATCTGTCCACAAAATCCTATGACCTCTTCTTTCCTTGATGAATGCCATGTAGTAATGGCCAATTGTGTCATTTTCACCTTTACTATGATAAGATTGTGCAATATTATAATATGAATGGGATCTCATGAGAGGGTGGTCAGTTGAAACAAGAGTTCTCTCAGTCAACTGTTCCATAAGAAAATGCTGCCCTGTGAAAAAAATGGTTTTCTAAATGATTCAATACCATTGCAGAGTACAAGTATAATTCAAAGGCTGTACACATCTTTTCCATTCCATCATGAACACTACCTTTTTCGCTAACTATGAGAATCCTACAATTAAAAATTTCACAAAAATGACCACAAATATTTTCCCCCATTTCAAACAACAAAATTTCCAAAAAAATGCATTTAAAACCTACAAAAAAATGCAAATAAAATCACATTGATTTCGAGCCAAAAAAAAACATGAGACCATAGCTTGTTGCTTACTATTATGCTTTGATAGATTTTTTCCAAGCATCCATAGATTTTTTGAAATCACCTGTTTTAGGATTTTAGCCATAGCAGTAAGGCATGAATTGTTTGATAAAATTCTTTGGTAGACATGTATGAAAAATGTGGTCGCATAGACAAGGCAATGAAATTTGGAAAAAATGCCTCAAAGAAATGTGTTGTCATGGTGATGGAATACCATGACAAGCGAAATTTTATGGATTGTCATGGCTCCATCACCATGAGACCACATTTCTTTGAGGCATTTTTTCAACTAGTTCACTACCTTGACTATGCTATTGCTTACTATTATGCTTTGATAGATTTTTTCCAAGCATCCATAGCTTGTTCAAAAGCACTTGTTTTAGGATTTTAGCCATAGCAACAAGGAAGTGAAATGTTTGATAAAATGCTTTGGTAGACATGTATGAAAAATGTGGTAGCATAGACAAGGCAACAATTTTTTTGAATAAATACCTCAAAGAAATGTGGTCTCATGGAATTCCATGACAAGTAAATGCAATTGGCAGCTGCTCCTAGTTATTAGTTATGCAAAGTGAAGTAATTACATAACTGCTTAGGTTGACTTTGTAAAAACTATATTGTAATTGAAATTTTTTCATCTATCAACATCTAGTTATTAGTTATGCAATGTGAAGTAATGCTTTGAGTTTGAAAGATGTGAAATGCAATGTAATCAACAATTTGAATATAAACTACAAAAATATATTTTTTACAATTCATTAGTTAAACTCTATTTTATTTTCTCTCTATAACTCTATTGCTATGGAAATTCCTTTCAATTAAAAAAATAGTTTTTGTCTCTTATTCTACAATTTTTTACATTTTTCCATCTATCAACATCTAGTTATTAGTTATGCAATGTGAAGTAATGCTTTGAGTTTGCAAGATGTGCAATGCAATGTAATCAACAATTTGAATATAAACTAAAAAAATCTATATTTTACAATTCATTAGTTAAAATATCCATTTTATTTTCTCTCTATAACTCTATTGCTATGGAAATGCCTTTCAATTAAAAAAAATAGTTATTGTCTCTTAGTCTACAATTTTTTGTTGCTATGTGTAGAACATTGCAAATGGATCAACATCAAAGGTTGACTATGAATCAATACCATGCATTTGATGAGAGAGTAGCTGATGAGAGGGACATGGAAAAATATACATGTCTATGTAATGACTTTTTTGGTGGAAAGGTGAGAAAAAGAAGTCTAATTTATCGACATATGATAAGATATGGGCATAGTGGTATAAGCCCTTGGAATGTCAATTATTATGAAGATATGATAGAATTGTAGAGTGTGAGAGATGAAAAGAAAACAAACATAGATGAAGCGGCACCAAACATAGATGAAGAGGCATCAATGTTAGATTAAGGGTTTGAAGTTGATAAAATGTTGAATGAGGGTCTAAACGATGATTAGGATAATTTGATGGAGGATGCTTTAAAGCTTGTATATGCTAATTGCAAGTTAACTTGTTTGACAACAATCCTTCAAATTATTAACTTTCAAGTGGTGTTTGGTTGGAAAAATGAGAGTGCAGATCAGTTATTGGCATTATTAAGTTCGTTGTTACCACTTGACTCCACATTGCCAACAAAATGAAGTCTATGTAAAAATGAAATCGCTAAGCTAGGCTTAAGGTATGAAAACATCCACACATGTGTGAATGGTTGTGTATTATTTCGCAAGAATCTTACAAGTGAGAGTGAATGTCCGAAATGTCATGAAGCGAGGTATAGACAAGGGTTGAAATCAGTTGTGGTTCCTAGAAAGGTTCTTTGCCACTTTCCGGTAATCCCATGATTACTCCGAATGTATAGGTGCAAAGATATTGCTGAACTTATGCAATGGCATGCCCAAAATAAGAACACTGATGAAAAACAATGACATATGCTTGATTCTAAGATGTGGATGAAATTTGATAATAGATGGCCTATTTTTTCTAAAGATCCTCGTAATATAAGGTTTGGTTTGGCTCTAGATAGGGAGAACCCATTCTCAAATCAACATACTAAATGGTCAACTTGGCTAGTGTTTTTAATAAATTATAACTTGCCTCCATGGTTAGCTGTGAACGATGATCTGCACCAAGCTAAACAAAGACAACACAAACAAGGTTAGTCATTCAAATTAGCACAAACATCATTCCCTATGAGATTGATCAAACAAAGATGAAAACATGAAACAAAAGCACAAAAGAAAGCAAATGAAAGCATGCTAACAAACTAAATAGATCAAACCTCCATCCCATAGGGGGATTGGTGTCACTTTGATGTGGAAAGTGGCCCTTTCCCAATCCCTTTGATAAGCTTCAAGATACTTGATGAATTTGGAGTAGAGTAACAATTCCTAAGATTGTGGATGAAAATGGATTTGATAATTTCCAATTTCCCTCAAAGATAGTGATAACAATTGGATGATTGATGGATGAAATGAGCATAATAATTTTGCTTGAGATTTTGGATCCATATTGTGAAGATAATGCTTCTATTTGTAGGATTCAAGGGTTGAAGAGAGTGAAATTGGTGAATGTGGGATAAAATGGGAGCCAATGAGAATGTGACACTTGTCACAATTCTATTGGAGGAAGGTGGAGCACATTTTGGGAAATGTGTGAGTGGAGAAGGATGGAAGAGAAATAAATGAGAATGGTTGAGGATTTGAAAGGTAAGAGGAATTGAATGAATGTGGTTGAGATTTGAGAGGATGCAAGAGAATTTATTGCATTTGTAAGAGGAGTTATTCAGGATGTGAAAGGTTTTTGAAAACCTTTGGAGGGAAATTGAATGAGAGGTTGTTGAGAGGAATATTCCTTGGAATATGCCTTTGTGAGGATAATTAGAGGAATTAAATAACTAATAGAAATTATTTTCATGTGCAACCTAGTTAGTTGACCATGGGTTGATTTAACTCTTGAGGAGTTAAAAGCTGGGGGAATTATTAATGATGATTAGAAAGGTGATTTAGGATTAATTAATTCAGAATTAATTAATTGGAATGGATTAGGAGATTGTGACATTTGATTTGATTTATTTAATCAAACGAGAAGACTTAGGGGGATTTAATTAAATGCGATGAAAATTAGTTAGAAGAAGGGTGAATTAATCAAGAAATTTAATTATTTGATTAATAACTAATTTTTTTGATTTTAACTAAATAATGTTTATTATTTAATTAATTGATGAATTTGAAGTGATTTAGGAAGAAATGGTGTTAATTTATCAGAATCAGATGCATAGTATCAATCAAGATTTTTTCGGTGTCTACATTTTGCACCACTGAAGTGGTTTTCACTAGAGGAAATTTTTTTTCTTTACTGTTTTCAATCCTTTATCTAATTTCTTTTGGATTTTTTATAAATTTTTGATTTTTTGTCTTTTTGGTTTATACCTTGCAAGCTTAGGCATAATTTTTTTTGAGATGAGAGCTATTGATGGGCTCTTGCAAAGGCTCACCTTTGGGCATGGATAGTTGATATGCTCCTGATTAATAACTTGCAGTGACGACAAAGGATCCCAACCAATTGGATTCAAATTTTCCCTTGTTGTTTGGATTTGGTACATTCTTCTGATTTTCTTTCAACACGAGCTCTCCGACTTGAAATGACCGACTCTTGATCTTCTTATTATAGCTTCACTTGAGATAGTTCTAATAGACCTACAGGTGGTTCAAAGCATCCATGCGTCGCTCACCCAGTAGTTCTAGCTTGTTCAACCATGACACCTGATATTCTTCATCAGTAATGAGATTCTATAATGATATTCTTAAGGATGGTAGCTCAATCTCAATGGGAATTATGGCTTCTAATCCGTAGACCATGGTGAAAGGGGTTGCACTTGTAGGCATGCAGATAATCGTTCAGTAGGCCCATAAGGTGAGATTCAACTGTAGGTGCCAGTCGCGACCGACTTCATTGACTATTTTCTTGAGGATATTTAGGATGGTTTTATTAGAAGCCTCAGCTTGGCTATTACCCTGGGGGTAGTATGGGGTGGAGAAGCGATGTTGGATATTGAACTTTTGGAATAGCTCTTAAGCATCCTGGTTCTTGAAAGATGTGATGAGCTCGAAATATGCTCATAATTTGAATATTATAATGTATTTTTAATACCCTTACTCTTATTGCTGATGGTTGTTTTAACTCTTTGATTAAATGATTTTTATCTAAAATCGGGTAGTATCCTGTAGTAACACATTCCTATATTCCTGCAACTTAACATCTCTATGTGTTTGTATTAATTGCTCTGTTTGACCTCCTGAATGATTGATATAATGCATGCAATTTTTGGATAATGAAATGGATTTAATATATGATTAATGAATGTGTATCGTGTTATTTTCCATGCTTCTTTCTTTCGCTTCTGTCGCCATGTGCATCATAGGTTGTTGAAGGAAGCATGAAAGAGTCAAAGTGCAACAGATCTCGGCCCTGCAGTAAAGTCCATTTCCAACACGGCATCGAGGAAGTTGTTCCAGCAAAGACTCTCTGACTGGGTCATTGGGAGGAAATCTAAATGATCATTAATCTTGGAAGAGTGGAATACTAAATTCTCTCTTAATCGTGTTGAATAGATATGCCTTCATTTATGAGAAGTCTGTTCCTCGGTTTCAGGATGCATTTATGTCCACTTCTTTCTCTATTAGAGTTAGGTAGTTAGTTGCTTTTCTAATATAAATAAGTGTTCCTCCTGCGTGAGTGAGCAACAGAGTGTGTTAAAGTCAGTATTATAATGAGAAATAGTGTTTTGTGTTAGTTTTCTTACAAGCAGAACAATCAATGTATACAATTCCAAGTTTGTGAATAAAAGCTGATGAAGTTTTGAGTTCAATTCTTGCATAAACTGGTTGATGCTTGCTAAGGGGGGCAACTTAGTGAGTATATGTAGTTATTTATTTAGCTCCTGTTGATTATAAGTTAGATTTCATTCTTGAAGGTTTCAGCGCAAACTCAGTCTTATATTGTTCCTGCAGCATCGGGAATCCATCCCTGTGTTTGTTCCTGCAGCATAAGGCTAGTTCATAGTTTGTTTCTTAGTAACAGTTGTCATGATTTCTTCTTTGATTAAGTTATGCTTAAGTTAAGAAGAATTTACATTACATTCCTACAGCATAAGTAGAATTCCTTCCAAGCATTTATTTATGGTAAATTGTGACTGAAACTGGTTCATAGTGCACATATAGTGCCGCTCCATTTCAAGTATACGTTCCCTGGTTTGACAATGTAAATGAATGACCATAAGAAGATGTTAGTCACTTGCTGAAATGTCCAATTTCTAGGTTAGAATTTTCCATGACTTTTATATCCTTTTGTGGAATTGACCAAGATGTCCCATTATTTGAGATAAAGTTTGTGGAACATCGTAACAAAAAATGAGGCAGTTCAAAATGAATTTGGATATATGCTTCCTTGTGATATAGGTCGTGGGGATGGCCTCTACCAACTTTTTGAAGTACTCTGTGGCGGTGATAATGAACTTGTGTCAATTAGATGATGTGGGTGTGATTTTTCCAATAATATCAAGCCCCCATTGTGAAAAGGGCCAAGGTGTAATAATCGGTGTGAGCTTGGAAGTATGCATCATATGTTGATTAGAAAGGTGATTTAAGATTAATTAGTTCAGAATTAATAGAATGGATTAGGAGATTGTGACACTATGAGATACTAATAAATCTATATTATAATGAGTAATGTTTTCTATTATGATGATATGTGTAGTACGCTAACGGTTTGTGGATGCAGGATGGATGCAGATATAGATATATTTATTTTTGAATGTCATGATACCATGTAATTAGTATATGGAAAAGATACAAGAAAGAGGGATCAACCCTTGAGTTTGAGATGATGCAAAAATATGATGATGATGATATGATTGCTTATTAAAGATTGGGGGATGTAAAGAGCCTACTTTCCTTATTTTTGATAACACATAGATACGATGCATCAAGGTATAGAAAACCAAGATGGCGTTGTACCTAGTGTGATGAAATTTGAATCAACAATCAAATAGGAGTATCCCTATTCACACCTGGCATACAAAACCTTATTAGGTTGTACTTTAGATATTTCAAACATCTCAGACAAAAAAATAGAAAGGAAAAACCTTCCTTTGTAATAGTCAACAAGACATCTAAAACACCCTCCCTATAAACCAAACAAAGTAAGCATGACCAAGGTTATATTACAAGAATATCCAACAAGTACAATAGACAAAAGATAATGATCAATGCCCCCTTTCCTTTCTTTCTACATCATTTTTGATTAGACATCTTTGAGAGGTCATTAGAATGAGTACAATAAGATAAGTCAAAAGAAAAGATCAAGTAAACAAACAAGTCAATGTTCTCCATACCTCTAGCCAATACTAAACTATGGTGATGTTCGATATTGATTGAATTTTTTAGTATAGTTATATAGATCTCCCCATGGAGGAAGGAAATAAAGGTCTTCAATTAATGTGTGGATGGGGCTACAACAAAAATGAGAAGCTCGGGAAAAATGACAATGGCCTATTAGAACCCATTATTCCTAAGAAGCGCATGAAGGATCTTGGCCTTGGATGTACCCCTATGAAGATAACCATTCTTGGAAAAGGTACCCCCGTTAAAAAAGTCAAAGCTCGTCCTCAGTTATCAGTATCCATAAGTCTACCTCTAGATTACTATACCTTCGATATAACTAATATGTGTGACGAGGATCCCATTACTGACCTACCCATGTTATTTGAGGATTCCTCCCTTTTTATGATCACTATCGTTTCTTTCGAGCCAAGTAACCAAACCACTGAATTAAAGCTTGTCTACCCTCAACTGATAGACTATGACCAACAAGGACCACTGAGCTTAGACACATTAGAAAATGATGAGGCTCTCTCAAAATTCATGGGAATACGAGATACTCTACCATATAAAGATCATAAAGCAATGTTTGATATTGAGTTGGACACACACACATACTATGGGGAAACAATTGAAACCCTTAGTCACAAAATAGAAAATCTAAGAGTAATATCTAGGTCTCTAAGTGAAAACCACACTGTGGCACTTTTTGACCTAAAAATAGTAAAAAAGAAAGGATGCATCTGATGGTGAAAAACTCTTTGAGGTGCCAAAGGATGAGGGATTCAATCTTCCCCTTAGTGCCATCCATCAGGAAAATCAACAGTACTGGTAGAAAAATGCAACCCAGTCAATCTCGGAACCGAAGACACCACACACCACTTTCTATGTAGAATTACTTTTGACTGATGAACAAGAAATTCTAGCTGCATTTCTAAGAGAAAGAAAAGTTAAATTTGCATGGACCTATACTAACATGCCCGGTCTTGATCTAGAGGTGGTAGTCCATCACCTAGCAGTCTATCCAGAAGTGATGCTAGTAAGACATAAACTAAGAAAGATGCATCTGCAGATCACATTACTATTCAAATTTGAATTACAAAAACTCCTTGACGCTGGCTTCATACGACCTTTTGATTATCCTGAATGGGTTTCCAACCTTGTACTAGTTTCTAAGCCCACTGCGGGCATTCGTATCTACACAGACTTCAGGGACCTGAACAAAGCATACCCTACAGATGATTTTCCTCTTTCCAACATAGACATGATTGTAGATCTAATAGTAGGGAATGAAATTCTATCATTAATGGATGCATTTTCAGGGTACAATCAAATTATGATATCCAAGGATGATTAGCATAAGACAAATTTCACTTGTCCATGGGGGATGTACTGCTAGAACATGATGCCATTTGGGTTAAAGAACACTAGAGCTACATACCAAAGGGATATGAATCTGATTTTTCATGACATGATCCACAAATCTGTAGAGGATTATGTAGATGGCATATCAGCCAAATCAAGGAAGCATTGACACCACATAGCAACACTAGGCTCCATCTTTGACAGACTCGAAGAAAATAAGGTTAGACTCAACCCTAAGAAATGTGTCTTCGGTGTGCAATCATGAAAGCTCCTAGGATATATTGTATTAATGAGGGGAATCGAGATAGACCCTGCCAAAGTCAAAGAAATTCTTGAAATGGAAGCACCAAGAACACTGAAGTAGTTAAGGGGCTTGCAGGGAAGGCTTCAATCCATTTGCAGATTCATAGCACAATTAATAGATAAAGTTGTCCCATATTCTCATCTACTCCACAAGGGGGTAACATATAAATGGGAAGAGAAATGTGATTGAGCATTCAATAAAATCAAGGAATACTTGCTAACATGACCAGTCCTCATGCTGCCTATTCAAAACAAACCATTGATCCTGTACATATCAACAACAAAAGCAACATTTGGAGCTCTCCTAGCTCAACATGATGAAACAAGAAAGGAAAGAGCCATTTACTATATCAATAGAACCATGGTGGGACACGTGTTAAACTATACGTTCATCAAGAAAGCTTGTCTTGTAGTAGTGTTTGTTGCACAAAAATTCAGGCACTACATGTTAGCACATCAGATAAAGCTCATTGCCAAAATAGATCACCTCAAGTATCTACTTTCTAAAGCAACACTCACAGGGAGAATGGCTAAGTGGATCATGATCCTAGCAGAATATGACATTGAATATGTGGAGCAAAAATCCATCAAGGGATAGGTAATTAAAGATCAATTAGCGGAGGCACGTATATATTCAGAGAACCCATTGGTATCATAATTTCTAGATGCGTCCATTTTCAATCTCAGTGTAGTAGATTATTGGAAGGTGTACTTTGATGGGTCCTATACACAACATGGGTCAGGAGCGAGAGTTTTCTTCATCACACCACAAGGAGATTACATCCTGAAGTCATATAAGTTATCTTTTCCGTGTATATCTCTAGAAATTTTATGGATTAATAGATTGATAACAGTAAAACCAAAATCCCAAAGCAATAATAGAGAACATAGGATAAAAATATGAAAAAAAAAGGGAAGAAGTTACCCAAATGTCTTCAAACTCCATGATTCACCTCCATTATACCTTCTAGCTTGCTGTAAATTGAAGTTTTCCCTCAGATTCTTCGAGCAACCTATGAAAATGTCATGTCCTATGCAAGTGTTGAAGGATTTTCTATTAAAATGACCTTAAATGCTTAAGAGAAGCTCTAAGTATGCAGGAAAATGACTGTAAAAATGAAGACTAGAAATTCACATGAAAGCTTGAGGAGAGCCCAAAATGAATTCAAAACTTCCATTTTATAAGAAAAGGCAATTTTGAATGAACGGATGAGATCGAAAGGCAAACAAACGGACCATATTGAAAGTTGAGATAAGGACAAGATGGCTAAAAAAAGGCTGGAGAATCAAATTAGTAACGCTCATTTGAATTTTGAAGGGAAAAGGAATATTTTGAATTAAAAATCATTTTAATTCAAAAGTGGGGACTCAAATGACAGTAGGTAATAAATGCCCATTTTCTGCCAAAATAAGAAATTTTGACCATTTTAAATAAGTAATCATTTTTTTATTTAAAATGAGGAAAGTGGCATGTGGCCATAATTAAATAAATTAAAGAATTTATTTAATTAGAATAGGAATATGTAAATTATTGACGTATTTAAATAAATAAACAAAATTTATTTATTTAAATAATCTAGAAGAATTAGTGGACAAAAATAATTAAATAAATTAGAAAATTTATTTAGTTATAAGGATACATTAGATAATTAGCGACGCAATTAAATAAATAAATAAAATTTATTTATTTAAATAATTAGGAAGAATAAAGAGACATGAATTAATTAAATAATTAGAAATAATTTAATTAATAGATGAAAATGAACCGAATAGAATAATTAAATATTTCAATTATGCTAGGACGAATGTGGTAAAAAAAATAGAGCTTGCAGGCCTAGGTCAATTTTTAGTGTCTACATTTTGCCCCTCTTTGTCATAATGCAACCTATCGCATTGTGACAAAGAAAAATAAGTCAAAATCATGCCCCAGTGAAGGTATGAAGTATCGATGCCCCCTCAGGAAATTTTCCAAATTTTGGCTTGGTGACAAAAAAATTTGGAAAGTGTCCCGACAAGTTAATTTAAAGACAAGAAAAATAATGGCGAGACGGTTTCGAATTTGGACGTGTTTAAGGTACCCAAAAGGGCAGTCAAAGGTGGTGAAAAGAGCCTCCAGTAATAACAGTTGTGAAAAATCCCACTTTTACCCTATAAATAGATTGAAATTGGGGGTAAAACTCATTTCATTTTCAAATTTACTATAGGAATTTTAGAGAGCTCAGAATGAGGATAGCAGCAGAGAAGATGGTGATCCTGATCATAGAGCACCATGGGTACATTGTCAAGACCTACAGATGACCATAGGGTGCGAAGTTGGTGGTATGTACCCTTAGCCCACTTTGTCAATTTATCATTTTTTCGTGCCTTTTTGGGGTTTCTAGGGCTAGGAACACATGCGTTGTGATGCATTTGCGTTCGCGTAAACCACAATCTCTTTCGCATTCGACACATTTGATGTGTCACGATGCAAACGCGAAGGTTATTAGGTTAGGGTCAAAAGTCGCAACACAATTGCTTGAAGTTGTGACACAATCGCCAATTTAAGCCACATTTGACGATTGTAAAGCCGCATTTGAATTATTGTGATGCATTTGAGGACGGGAATGACGCATTTGAAGTAAATGACACATGTGTATGAAGTCATGATGCAAGTAAAATTTTGAGACGCAATCGCAGAGTGGAATGACACAATTGTCAGATAGTGACGCAAACACAGTATGGAATGACACAAATGCCTAATTGCGATGCAATTGAAGCAAATGTGACGCATTTGTTTTTTGACTTTGACTGATGGTAGCTTAGTGATGCTTCAACTTTTAAATTATTTTGGCTTAGGCTAGGTGATAATGACCAGTTTTGAGGAGATGCTAACAAATGCTTTGACATGTGCAGAGACAGTTAGCGCCTATTTACATGCGGGAGAGCAAACCATCGACTTATGCATTCAGAGAAAAATTGACGGATAGAGAGTGATGAAGATTGATGCGATTAGGTCTCTACTATGTCACCTATATTCCCGTTGTGTAGGAAAATAGGGGACTCCTGACAACGTTATGCGAGAGGTGGCACTCCAAGGCTTGCTCTTTCCACTTGCCGATTGGGGAGGCTATAGTTACCCTCGAGGACGTTTATGGGATTCTACGCATACCGATCTGGGGAGAGGATTGTTTATGACCTATGGCATGGATATCAGACATTCATTAGTTACTATCATGATCAAGGTGCCAGATTGGGTATTGAGGGGTATGAGATCTAGTGAGAGTTCATGGCAGAGCACTACAGACGATTTGATGCTCTATTAGTGACATTGATTGCTGGTGTAGTTATTCTAGATCGCTGAGGACACAGGTTTCCCATTGGCTGGGGGGATGTACTTGTTGGCATGAGGCGAGATAGGATGGTTTATGCTTGGGGACCTTGTTTATTAGGGATGTTATATCATTAGTTGCATGAGGTTGCGTACGGGAGGGCACAAAGTATTTCCTACGAGATGACCCTTCTTATGATTTGGGCATGGGAGCACATTGCCATTTTTTGCCCACCAATTGAGATGCCAAACTTGGCAGATGCTATGCCATATGTATATTACTATGTCAGTGTGTTACAACAGAGCCACTATGGTGAGACAGGTTGGTGGAGACAGGATCGACACCATGACTGTATTTATCTGGAGACTGTATAGGGATTGTGGGCAGTGGGAGGATGAGGCAGATCATCTCAGTTTCTGCCAGAAGTATCAATATCTAATTGGCTAGACAGTGCAGAAACAGTTGATTGTAGAGATGTATTTTTTGCAATGGGTTCTCAGACAGTTTGGTGAGCAACAGGGTATTCCGATTGGGACAATAGAGTATGCGAGGTCATCTCAGGAGTCAACATGGGGACCACCCATATCTGTGGCCTTTGCTACTCAACAAATAGATGGATTGGTGGTGCAGTAGTGGGGATGGAGAGGAGGCATTGTAGATTCGGGGACCACTACAGATTTTGATTTATGGTGGTAGACGCATAGGCCCATTCCCCTCATAGATCCAGATGGACCCGCACCAGTGGACCGAATATCCATCATTCCACATGTGTCGTGAGCTAGACAAGGGGGAAGATTTGGTGATAGAGGGAGAGGCAGAGGCCGAGGGAGAGATGGGGATAGGGCTGGAGGTAGGGGCAGAGGGAGAGATGGGGATGATGGTGATGACAGGGGAGCCGGCGGGAGGCGGAGGAGAGGAGGAGACAGAGGGAGACATGAGAGGCGGGTGAGGCAGCGAGTGGCCAGAGCACCACTGGAGCCTATTCCAAAGGTAGCCGAGGAGGAGGGGGAGAGGGAGGTGGAGAATGCAAAGGCAAAGATTGGAGGAGAGGAGAGGGTGATGGAGGAGAGAGAGGTGGAGGAGAGGGAGAAGAGGGTGATGGAGGAGAGAGAGGTGGAGGAGAGGGTGATGGAGGAGAGAGAGGTGAAGATTGGGGGAGAGGAGGACATAGTGGATGATGATGAGGATGAGGATGAGGCCATTGATGAGGCAGAGCACCTACTGTGATTGAGCATGGTGGAGGGAGACGATGGGATGCCGATAGGGCCGGTACTGCCAGTAGATGCTACCATAGATCAACAGGTTGCCAAATTTCAGAGGAGACTTGATGAGAGCACTGGTCAGGGCTTTATAGGTTGAGCTTTAGCTAGAGAGGGTTGAGTAGGATCAGGCCGAGATTCGGAGGCAGGAGGCAACACAGTGGTGTGTAGAGTTTGCAGAGCTATGCATGACCTTCAAGAGATATGGCTCGTGAGTTTGCCATGGTGAGCGCTCGGTATGGCCAGTACAGGACCCTCTATGAGTAGGTAGTGCCTCCTGAGCGATGAGATCCTACACTATTTCCCTCACAGACGAGGACAAGTAGTGGCCACAGATTGGGGAGTGGGAGCAGTAGCAGAAGCCACACTAGTGTGGGAGGGTTTACTTCCTCAAGGCACACACTAGGGCACAAGTCTCACCACTCACGCAGGCATTCCTCGAGTCATCATTTGAGCCACAACAATGGGTCTACCAGATTAGGGTAGAGGTCAGTGAAGAGGCAACCACCAGTGATAGACACCCCAGTTGCTCAGGTTATAGACACGACTCAAATAGCTCAAATAGAGGTTACAGAGACAAATGGCTCAGCCACGCAGGGACAGGTGACGGTGACCATGATGGTCTCGGTTCCCTTGACAGAGCACTGATCCCAAGATGTTCTCCTCGAGGAGATGAGTAGAGTACCTCTTGAGATATTGACATTTCATGTATTATGACATTATTGACTATTAAACCTGCGAGCTCCATTTTTGGGATATCTCTTTGACTCTATCCTGTGACATTGATTTTTGAGATTATATATATGCAATGCAGTTTTGATGTGGTCCATTTGTTTTATGTTATGTGATGATGTGTTATGTGATGATGACGATGATTTAGATGACATGTTGTGATTATGCAGCTATAACACCTATGTGATATTTATTGATGCATTTTTATGATTCCTGTGATGATGTTATATGTATGTCTATGCCATGGATGCATTTATGATGAAATGCTATGTTCTATTTATGATTATATGCTATGATGATGCCATGGATGATACTGATGATGATAATATTTATGTTTTTATTTGTTTTCATTTCCTGCCCATGATTATGGATGCACTGATGGATGACAATATTGTATATGGATTATATGACTTGTGATTTGTGTGATGATATGCCATGATATGTTATGAAAATCTATGCATGGAATTAGGTTGTTTTATGATTTGGATCTAATCTAATGCAAATGTCTAATGTAATGCAATGTCTATATGATTATGTATGCGAATGTATTTTTATATGTCATAGGATATTATCAAGAGACAAAAGAAGGACGGGGCGACCAGAGAGAAGGAGATCGATGTTAGTAAGATGAACAATCCTTCAACACATTTCCATAGGACTATCAATTGTTGCTCTTAATCATCATTGGGAATATTATCGTGATGTCCAAAAAACACCATGATATGACATGAATCAAGGTGTGCAAGGTCATACCATCACTTGACATAAATAGTCATAGACAAGGATGATCATGACTCATACTACAAGCATATTTTCCCAAGTCGTTTTGTCATGATCAACCACAAATAGTGAAGCAAATCAAGACAAATCATGAAACTTCATTGCTCCTCTAAATCCTGTTGTTAGGACATCCTCGAGGAACTAGCAACATGACTATCAAAATACACAATAAATATCATAAAATTAAATGCCAAGTGTCTGGATGTCAAGATGTCAAATTTGTCAAAAATGTTGAATGTCTTGGTGTCAAAGTTCCAGAGTTGATGTCCAAATGCCAAATTAGTGTCAATTTTGGGAAGGACACATCCTAAATGATGCCAAGATGCGAGATTCAGAAAGGAGACATTCTGAATGACGTCGATGCTAGAGTGATACCAAATTCGGGAAGGACACATCCTGAATGAGGTCGATGTCAAGATGTTGAATTGATATCAAGTTTAGGAAGGACACATCTTGAACAATGTCGACATCGAGATGCTAGATTGGTGTCAAGTTTGGGAAGGACACATCCCAAATGATGTTGATGTCACGATGTCAAATTCAGGAAGGACACATCCTGAATAACGTCGATGCCAAAATGCCAAGTTGATGTCAAGATTCGGGAAGGACACATCTAGGATGATGTTGATTCCAAGATGCCAGATTCAGGAAGGACACATCCTGAATAATGTCGATGTCGAGAGGAACATATCTCGAATGTTGTGAGAATCCTCAAAACGTTAGATGATTGTGATGACGCCTAAGAAGGACACATCCTAGGAAATGAATAAGTGACGGTGCTACCCTTCAAAAGGACACATCTGAAGAGTAAGCTAGATTTGACTGGTTTGACTAAGTTTGACTTATTTTGATATGCCAAGATGATTGTCGTGCTTGATTGAAAGATTGCAGAAGTTCACTTGGGTAAACCATTTGTTCGAATTTGGACAAAGACCATGAAAAATTTAAATACTATTTCATGTGTGTGAGAAAATTGTGCAATGAACCCTAATGGACTTACCTAGTGTGGCCTTGGGGGCTCATCGATAGATGGCCTTGCCTATGTCATACACTCAGAGACCTCGTAGTTCGACACGACCAATGAATTTGTCTTGTTGACCAAAGATTGAGTCATGATTTATTTTGAAAAAACTAATAAGACTGACCTAATGTCTCGGGGGCTTGAAGATGAGCCTTGTCTACGTAGCAAATGTGCAGAGACAACATAGTTCAACAATGAAAAAGACTAATCAAGACTTGAATTGACATGACTCTGTTTTTTGGAATTTTTGTGTTTTCTTTAAGACGTTTTCTAATTTTTAGGTCTTTTTTCAAGACATTTTATGATTTTTAGGTCTTTTTTAGGACATTTTATGATTTTTAAGTATTTTTTTAGGACATTTTTCAATTTTTAGGTCTTTTTTCAGGACATTTTTTGATTTTTAGGTCTTTTTTAGGACTTTTTTTGATTTTAGGTCTTTTTTTAGACATTTTTTGATTTTTAGGTCTTTTTTAGGATCATTTTTTCATGATTTTTTGGTCTTTTTTTGACATTTTCAATTTTCACCACCACACCACTGAGTCTTTTCACGGTACTAGTGAGTCAAGTGAGAATGAGCCAGGCAAGATGGAATGTAAAGAAAAGACATGACTAGCATGGACAGTGGATAGTATGCAAGACTTGATTTCAACCATTGTCAGCCATGGATGAAAATGTCATGATGTCAGGGTGAAGTGTTATGATGAATGTCAGAAAAGAGTATGTTTATTAGGGACAAAGGTAGATAGAGTGATAGTAGATGGCACAACAATGACTGACTACACATGACACCTGTTTGCCAGGTTTTCACCATGGTACTTATCCAAAGCGCCTGTTTACCAGGTTTTCACTATTGGACAAATTATTTCTCTTTATTTTTGTCATTTTATTCCCTTTTTTTGTTTTTTTTTTGGTGTCACTAGGACACCTGTTTGCCAGGTTTTCATCAAGGTGACGATTTTTTGTATTTTTCAATTTTTTTTTGGTATTTTTAACTAGTTTTCGGACATGCTTTTTGATGCTACGCATAGTATTTGTGCAAATGTAAACTGTTGATTGGCTCCGTCAACTGTTCACCTTTGGGAGTAGCTAACTGATATGCTCTAGAACCAAATGATACTATGATGATGTAAGGGCCCAGCCAATTGGGCTCAAATTTTCCTGGTTTCTCCCTATCCAATTGATTCTTGGGATTCTACATGAGAACTAGGTCACCAATGTCAAACTTCCGATTCATCACCCTTTTGTTATAACTTCTGCAAAGATGATTTTGGTATGCTTGTAAATGATTCAATGCATTGTGTCTGCGTTCATCTAGCATTTCTAACTCATGTAGTCGTGACTGTTTGTATTCTTCATCAGTGATGAGGCCTTTCATGGAGACTCGCAAAGATGGAATTTTGACCTCTATGAGAAAGATGGCTTCGGCTCCAAAGACAAGGGTGAAAGGAGCTACACTGGTGGGGGTACAGATGCTCGTGTGGTATGCCCACAAAGTAGGGTTGAGGTGGATGTTCTAATCATGGCCAACGTCATTGACGATCTTTTTGAGGAGATTGATAATGGTTTTATTAGATGCCTCAGCTTGACCATTTCCTTGTGGGTAATAAGGCATGGAAAAGTGGTGGCTAATATGGAAACATTGGCATAATTCATGGACCTCATGATTTTTGAAGGGACGACCATTATCCGTGATGATGGATTGTGGAATGCCGTACTAGCAAATGATATAATTGAGGATGAATTTGGAGATTTATTTGTCAGTAATGTAAGTGAGTGGGATGGATTTGGTCCACTTAGTAAAATATTCAGTGGCGATGATGATGAATTTGTGTCCATTGGAGGATGTAGGGTGAATCTTGTCCACAAGATCAAGTCCCCATTGTGTGAAAGGCCAAGAAGAAGTGATTGGCCTCAACTCTTGTGCTGGAGCGTGAATCAAATCACTGTGAATCTGACATTGGCGACATGTTCTTACAAATTCCAGTGCATCCTTTTCTAGTGTCAGCCAATGGTACCCAAGTCACGTAATATTTTTAGCTAAGATCATACCACTCGAATGGGACCCACATATACCCTGATGTAATTCCCGTAAGGTTGTTTTTGCTTCATTATTGTCAAGACAATAGAGAAGGGTATTGTCGAATCTACGATGGTAAAGGGTGTCACTGATGATGGTATAACGTGCAACTTTGCGGATAAAGGACTTTCTTTGGTTATTGGAAAGGTTTTGGGGAAGGATTTGCAAATGAAGGTAGTAAAAAATGTCCTTATACTAAGGGGAATTGGAACCAACAAGCTCGAAGAACATTTCTGATTCGGGGACCTCATAAGCAAGAACCAATAACTGCTCAACCAAAAACTCAAATTGTGGGACATTACTGGGAATATCAAGCAAAGATCCAATTGTTTCCATAGCGTCAATAACCTTGTTCTATGTTCTTGGAATTAATTCAAAGGATAGTCTATGAAAATATGTTAGAAAACTGTCAACCATCCATTTATAAGGCATTAGCTTCTCATCTTTTGTTTCATACTCATCATTGACTTGGTTTATAACTAACTAAGAATCGCCAAGGACCTGCAGATTCCTGATTTTCCACTTGATAGCCATTCAGAGTCCTATAATTAGTGCTTCATACTCTGCCATGTTATTAGTGCACGAAAATGCAATGCAAAATGACCTTGGGATGGAATCTCATTGTGGAGTAATGAATAATATTCTAGCTCTTGAGCCATGATTAGTATGAAATCCATCAAAGTATAATTGAAAGGCTGTTGGGACTCCACGTGAAATACAGACTCATTTGGAAAATCTGTTGTAAGAGGATGATTATCTAGTATTGGTGCATCTGTGAGCTAGTCTACTATTACTTGTCCTTTGATGGCTTTCCGCTCGACATATTGAATATCATATTCACTAAGGATCGTGACCCATTTTGCTAAACATCCTGTCAATGTTGCTCGACTCAAGAGGTACTTCAAGGGATTGATCTTGGCTACCAAGTATGTCTTATGGTTTAACATGTAATGCCTTAATTTTTGGGCCGCGAATACAACTGCCAAACAAGCACGTTTAATGGGTGTGTAATTTAGCTCATACCCCACTAGTGTTCTATTGATATAATATATTGCTCTTTCTTTTTCCTCATAGTCATTTTGTGCTAGTAATGCCCCCAGTGTCGAAGTAGTTGCAAAGATGTATAAAATTAATGGTTTTCCTTGGATAGGAGGCATGAGAACTGAAGGTGACAATAAGTATTGTTTGATCTGGTTAAATTCCTCCTGGCATTTATTTGTCCACACAAAGGGGATCCCTTTGTGTAGGAGATACTGGAATGGTTGGCACCTATCTGTGAGTTGAGCAATGAACCGTCTAATAGATTGAATCCTGCCTTGTAGCATTCTTAGGTCATTGATTCCCTTAGGAGGAGGCATATCCAATGTAGCTCTAACTTTAGCGGGGTCAACTTCAATGCCTCTATGGGAGACTATGTACCCCAACAACTTTCCTAATGTTACACCAAAAACACACTTTTTCGGGTTCAACCGGACCTTATACTCTTCTAGCCTCCTGAAAACTTTGTCTAATACTGGAAGATGGTCTTTTCTTGTCAATGACTTTTCCAAAAGGTCATCCACATAGTCTTCCATTAACGTGTGCATCATGTCGTGGAATATTGTTGTCATTTCCCTTTGATATGTAGCGCCTGCATTTTTAAGACCAAACGACATTACAGTCCAACAGTATGTACCCCAAGGGTATGTGAAAGAAGTTTTGTGTTGGTCTTCAAGGGAAATATGGATTTGATTATAACCAAAAAAACCATCCATAAGGGACAACATCTCATATCCAATTGTAAGGTCAACAATGATGTCAATGTTCGGTAGAGGGAAATCATCTTTAGGGCATGCTTTATTGAGATCTCAGAAGTTTGTGCATATGCGAATCTGTCTAGTATACTTGGTGATGGGGACGAGGTTGGATATCCATTCTGTATAGTCAATTGACTTGATAAAACCTACATCCAACAATTTTTTGAGTTCAGCTTTAACCAACAATGCAACTTGCGGGTGCATTTTTCTCAGCTTTTGTTTCACTGGCTTGGGATCTGGCAATAATGGCAAGTGATGTAATACTAACTCAGGATCTAATCCCGACATGTTGGCATAAGACCATGCGAAGTTTATCTTGCGTTCCGAGAAGAACTTTTGAAATTCTGGCTGTTTAACTTCTGTCAATGATGCCGCAAAGAGAACCATTTTGGGGTCCTCCATAGTAGCTATATTAACTGCTATGGTGTCCTCGACAAGCATTGTTGTTTTTTCTCTATCTACGGGGAGAAAGTACAATCCTCCACCCTTGGGTTCCTTAGGGAGGTTTTCACCCTCGGATACGTCCTTTATTTTTACTATTTTTCTGTTAGAAGGTGCCTTTTGGTTTTCACCTAGAGACGTGTCATTTTTTGTTTTATTTTTCTTTTTAATTTTGTGACTAGAGGATGGCATAGTCTCCCCAAAATAAGCAGCACAATCCAAGTCAATGGTAAACCCAACTTTGTGATCCCCATTTGGAATGCCATCACGTAGCCCTAGAAATTCTGCTAGAGCCTCATCATTTTGAAAAGTGTCCATTACCGGTGGGCCTTGTTGGTTCCAGTCAATTAGGTCAGGGTAAACTAAGGATATTCCATCATCAACATTTTCAAATTGAGGAGATGACACAGAGAGCATGTAAATGGACATCGAGACGTTGAAAATGAAGTTGTCATCATCTAGATCTATGTCAGATTCTATCCAATATTCTCCTTTGCTTGTTTCATACTCACCAGCGAAGTAAGGGACAAAGGGAGTAGCATCAGGGGAAGGGTCAGTAGTGGCAAGTGATGGTTCAGGTGATTTCGCATGATGGTCATCAATTTGGGATGACTGGGCAGGTATGTTGAGGCTAGGACGAATGGGAGTAGAATATGATATGGACTTGGCATCATTTAGTGTTGTATCAATCTTAAATATTTTCTAGAATTGTTCTTCAAATGTAGGCTTGCCAGGTTCAAAGAATAATTTGTCAAGGCAACAGTCACTTAAGGATCGTTGAGAGCCAAATTCCCATTCGTGAGAGTCAGTTTCAGAGGAGGTGTCCTCAGTTGTCTCAACATAGTCTGAAGCATAAAATAACTCACATGGAAGCACACTGGTGTTGATGGTGTTTTCTGCACAGCAACAACTCAAACAGAAAATGATATTCTATCTCTCTTGAAAGATAATCTTCAACAATAAATTGCTGAAAATCACCCCAAGGTCTCTCGGGCGTCAGGTCTTGACAATACATAAACAACTCAGATAATATGTGAAAATGTTGGTAATCACAAGGGGCCTTACAAATGAACAATGCTGGAAGTGAATTTTCATCAGATGCAACAATATAGTGATTCTTTCAATCCTAAAACTAACCCAGATTCAAAATAAATAGCAAAAGAGATAAGGGTTCAGAGAAATTTCTAAATCTAAACTATTTCTAAGACTAACAATGCAAATAATAAACACTTGAAATGGACCAATCCCAATGAAACCAATATCTGCTTAACCAAGATAAATCTACAATCTTACAGAAATAATGCAATCTTCTAAGGTTTTAAAGATTTTCAGATCATGAACATTCACCCAAGACAACCCAATTGCAGTTGAAATGAATAAATCTCCACGATTGAACCAAGCACAATGAATATAAAGATCTAGGATAACTTTGCAAAGCAACTCACAATCAGCTAGCTGCAAAAAGTATGGACCAGGGATTGCTGCAAACACTTCAAACGTTAAATCATAAACATCATTGAATCAGATTTAAATCTAAATCTAACAACCTTGAGCAATCTAAAAGATTGAATCATAAGAACCATGCAAGATAAGTCAACACAAAAGAGATCACCAGAAAATCACAATGCCTTCAATTGTATTGAATCACCAAACTCCAACAACAATTCCAATGTTCTGTTACAGCATTTGCTTGAAAGAAGCTAATTCCTAACTCCAACTACTGCTAAACTCGCTTGTATCTAATCTTCTCCTAATCTCCCACACTGTTCTCTATTCTATCTATCTACCCCCTTACAAATGAGGAAAAAATGCCATTTATAGAAAACCTCAAACATGTCGGCCCAATTGGATTTTACAATAATAACTAGCCTCAAAACAGGTCGACCTAATTAGATTTTACAATAATAACTGGCCTCAAAACAGGTCGCCCAGGAGAATTTCAAAATAGGACAAGATTTGCATTAAATGCATGAATATTATGCATGTCGGCCTACGATCTTCAGCAAGATCAAATTCATGTTTCTTCCAGAAAGTCCTCCAGCTGTAGACAATTTTGGCACGGATTCTTAGGCAGGGCCCACTTTGAAAATTTAAATTGAACATTTCCAGATTCCCCTCTTTTGGCACGAATCCATATGCAAGTCCCCTCCTTTTAATATTTCTTTAGTCCTGAAAAAATAGATATCATCATTAATAGCCCACATGTCCAAATTAAATCTGAATAAAATCTTGGCCTTTAAGAAAAACTTACATCTTTAAAAGGAAACTTTCCATTTTCAAATTTTTTCCACCTTTGGAAACTTCATTTTCAAATTTTATGTTTTTTCAAGAATTTTCACTTTCAGGAGCATTTAAAAATTTCCCATTTTTGGAAAAAATAATAAATAAATAATTATTTTCGGAAAAATTTCCATTCTGGGAAGTTTCAGGATTTGGGCCCTTCCGGGGAAATCAGACCAAGGGGAAAATCTGGGAAAATCCAGGTCAGGCGGATTCCAGACCAGAATCTGGAAAAATCTAGCTAGACAGGATTCCGTGAAAATCCAGCCGGACAGGATTCCAGGAAAATCCAGGTCAGGCAGATTCCAGACCAAAATCTGGAAAAATCCAACCGGATAGGATTCCGGGAAAATCCATGCGGACAGGATTCCAGGAAAATCTAGCCAGACAAGATTCCGGGAAAATCCAGCCGGACAGGAAAATCCCAGACTGGGGCAAAAGCCCGGATTTTGTTCAAAACTTAGTTTTTCGAAGCACAACTCGGGGAAAGGACTTGGACAAGCAAGATGAACATCTAAGGACCTCCAAAGACAAAGAAATCAATAAAATTAAGGGGCCAAAAGACACCAAAAGCTAGAGAAAAAAGAGGGTCCCTACTTTCAGTGGGGCGTGTGTGCAAAACTGCACAACAACTGGTACTTGGATCACCAGATTCTCATGGACCTAACCCTAACCCAAGATGTTATGGTCTTTTTGAAATTGATAATGGCTCACACCTTCCATTCTTATTCTTTCCAAGACCACTTTTTCCTTCATAGCATTTTTCTTTTATCATGTTGCATCCTTTTCCATATATTGCTATTGGCAAGGGAGTCAAGTCTTGTGGTTCTTTATAAATCCAGGATAGTATATCATTTGTGTCCTCTTGACTCATTTCGCCCCACTTAATGAAAACTATATTTGGAGGAACCCTGAAAATTTCTTTTTCCTGTATTCTAAAGCAGGGTTTTCCATAGACCTGGGGAGACTTGGGCATCTTGGTTATGAAATAGGCCATATTCAACTTGTACTCTCCACATCCTTGGTCTTGAATTTGGAATCTTGGGTTGATGCTTGGGGTGATAAATGAAGTGGTAGGTGTTATGAAGGTGGTCATGGTGGTCGAAGAAGCAAAAGTGGATGTGGTGGATGAAGAGGTGAAAGGATTCACGAGTGCTGATGGGTCAATGAATTTGGAAGACAAAGATGTCAAAGCTTCCCTATTGATAGACACTTGACGCTCTGAGACACAGCGTAAGTTGGTACAATATTGGAATGGATCAGGGTCTCTAGTTATAGTAATCTTAGTGCCTTCAAAAGGAAACTTCAAACATTGGTGATACATGGAGGGGACGGACTTCAGTGCGTGGATCCAAGGTTGACCGAGTAAAATGTTATATGGGAGGTCCAAATCTAGAACTTGACAAGTGGCGTCGACAAAGACTGGCCTGATTCAAATGGGGTGTGTAATTATTCCCTGAGAGTAATGTTCTTCATCATTATATGCCTTGATAACAATGCTTCTTGTGGCATCTACACAAGCATTAGAAAAGCCTAGTGCCTTGACCAATTTTAAGGAACATATATTCAGTCTCGCTCTACCATCTACTAAGACTCGTCTGACCTTATGTTTATGAACAAGAAATTCGATATGAAGGGAATCATTATGGTTGGATTTGGATGATGAATAGTCTTGGTCTAAAAAGGTGATATGGTGGGGAGTCATGAGATATCCTACCATGGCTTCAAATTGGCTGACATCAATATCTTGGGGAACAGAGTATTCTTGCAATGTTTTATCTAGGATGGCCTTATGGGCAGGCAAGATGTGTAACAAATCAAGGATAGAGATTTGTGCCAGTGTTTTTCCAAGCTGGTCAATAAGATTAAAGTTTCCTTTAGGTTGGGACTGCTTGTTTTGTGGACACAAAGTGGACGGGCCAGCTATTGTTACCTTTGGTTGTCTAGGGGGAGGAGGGCCGGCTATGGTGACCTTTCTAGGGTGGGTGGTGATATTGCATTTAGGGGCCTTTTTGACGGTGACTATGCAGACATGTTCATCAGTTTTTCTAATGTGATGTACAATAGGTCCCTCAGAATAGTCATATCCAATATGAGCATGGTTGGCTCGACTATTATTATTTGTATTTGACGTAGAAGGGTTTCCAGAACCATGATCCTATAGTGGGTTCTTGTGTATTGTATGATCCACATTAGAAGCAAACTATGGTCCACTGATTTCAATGATTCATTTTTCAATAAGGTCTTGTACCATATTTTTCAATTGTTTACAGGAAGAGGTTTTGTGTCCTTTTATTCAGTGATAGTCACAAAATGCGCTATCATCCCACCAAGATGGTTTAAACTTCCCAAGGTCATATGGTTTGGGGTCCTCAAGTGTGATGACACCATTTTGAAGGAATTTCCAGAGAACTTCTTCAATAAGCTCACCCAAGGGAGTGTATGTATGTCCTCTAGGGAATTGTTTGGGTTGTCTAGTCTGTCTTTGAATTTGATTGTTTTGATTGCCTTGATTATTTTGATTTGTCTAGATAGCATTAGCAGCATAGGTTTGTGTCATCATCTGTGTGTTTTATGGTTGTGTCCCTTTTAGAGTAATCATAGGACCCATAGTTTTGACAACCTTAGCATCGACTACACCATCGTTGGTGACATGTTTGTTCTTAACCCAGTATTTGTTTTTGTCAGCAGAAGGAGGGTTTGCATTTGTGTTTTTGGGACCATATTTTAGTCTTTCTTCAGCAATGAGGGCTTGCTCAACTTGGAAACCCCATTCAACTAGGTCCACAAAAGTTGTGCAACAATGAACACACAAGCCATTTTTCAGTGGGCCTAATAACGTTTATACGAACGTGTCAACTTTTTCCTTTTCAGGTATGTCTATATGATAGCAACTTGCTAGGCCCCTCCATTTTTGAAAGAATGGTAAAAAGGTTTCACCCAAATCTTCTTGTGTGAGCTGGCATAAGTTGGTAATGGAGGTGTCTATGTCAATGTTGTATGTGTAATTTTTCATGAATTTTTCAACAAGTTCTTTCCATGACTGTATTCCAGGTTGCAGTGTATAGAACCATTCTAAGGCTGGTCCTGCAAGGCTTTTAGGAAACAGTCGCATTAGATATGTGTGCTCATGAGAAATATCCACACAACTTGTTACAGATTCTCTGATGTGGTCAAGTGGATTTGTTTTACCCTTGTATTTGTTGAAGTTTGGAGCCACATAACCATGTGGAAATGGTGAAATGTACAAAGTTGTATCAAAAGGATATGAACATAAGTGGTATGGAATTTGCATCTTCTTGTAAGAGGTTTTCATATTTTCCATCTATTTTTGAAGGTCATCCACTCTTGCTAGCAAGGCATGTACAATGGGATCATTGGTTGCCTAAAAGTAAGGTATGTTTTGATTAGGTGTTTGTTGATATTGCCAATTGTGAGTGGAATTTGTTGTTGAGTATGAATCTGGGACGAGTATGTGGGAATATGTGACCCAACCATGTTTGTTTGTATTTGAGGTATCTGAAATCCCTGACTCATTTGATTGCCAACGTTACACATTTGTTGCGTCATTTGAGTTCCTTGTCCTTGTTGAAAGAATTATCCATGTAGCATGTTGGTGTTTGTTCCTCGGGAGTGTCCATGTGGTGCATTGATATTTTTTCCTTGTCCATGTGTGATGTTCATATTTTTTCCTTGTCCATGTGGGATGTTTAATTGCGATGATGTATTAACGTTGTGTTGAGGGCCTTGGATGAAGACTTGTCGTGGGTTTCCTCCAAAGGGATTAAATGAGATTCCACCATAAGGATGTGATGAAGATGCCCCCATTGTCATAGATGACGATCCCAACATAGGATTTGTGGGATTTTCTCCTGTTGATGTGGACCCAACGGATATTCCTATCGTTTGTGATGATGATGTGGACATTGTAGGCATGGAAATAGTAGATGTTCCTCCAATAGATGTTGTATTAGTTAAGGTGGAGGTGTTTTGACTTGTGGTGCCACTAGATGTCACATTAATGGTGTTAGTAGCAACTTGTGTGGTGACCACAATGTTATTGCTATTGGAGGCATTGTTTGTGTTTTGATGAGATGTCATGGTTTGTGTCATGTTGTCTGGAGAAGAAGGTCTTATGGTATTAATGTCAAAGCCTTTTGGTAGTTTTTCCCCTTGGTCTAAAAGCATAGCAAGGTATCTGCCAGGATCGTTCAAGACCAAGTCCTCTACAAATGAAGCTATGTCAGGATTTTGAGTGGCAACATCTAAATCCTCCACTAGTACTTGTCCATTTTGATCTCTTTGTATGAATTGTTCAAAAAGTGGATTTTGAAAGGAAGTTGACATGCTCATGGATGATTGTACGTTCAAATTTCCAAATGGGTCATCATAAATCCAGTCATTGGGATTGGTGTTGGTGTTGTTGTCAAAGTCTTGTCCAAAGTCTACCATTTGTCTTTTCTTTCTTTGAACTCTTGTTTCCACCATCAAGGAAATTGCTCAAATGAAGATGATGAAAATGCAAGTATGACACTAGTCTATGTTTTTGTCTTTTTGTGCGATAAAGGATGACAATGCAACAAGATAATATTGTTTTACCTAAGGAAATGAGTAATGCCAAAAATCTAAAGTGATGATTATGACTAGGATGACAATGATGAAAAGGTGAAAAATAAGGACTAAGATGATTATGTCGACTAAAGAGGCAACTAATGCAAAGTCTAGGTTCAAAATGACGACTAGGATGAATAATATTTTTGTATTTTTGGGAATAAAGTATGCAAGGTATAAACTAGAATGCAATTTGGAGAAAGAGGTACCAAAGGGGTTATTGAAAATGATAAGGTGACAAAGTTAAGAGGACTAGTGAGTTTTCCTAGCTAGACTGTTGAGTTGGAAAGCTTCACAAAAGGTGACAATGACTGAAGATAGGAATAATGACGAAGTCCAAGATAACCTAGCTGCGAGGGAAAAGATTTTGCAAATTGTGATAAAGTTGTCCCAATCCAAAGTATGCGAAAATGACAACCTAGGGTCAAGCTAATGCTGAAAACATGATTATGAAACCTAAGGGACGAAATTAATTTTTTTTTTAAAGATCTAAGCCTAAGGTCAAGAGTGAAAAATAATGGATGAATGATAAATATTTTGAGAAATTTGAAAGCTGGTTTCTGACAGAGACCTCTTGGAAAAGAAAAAGTGTATGACAACAGGTTGACAGTGTTTAGACTCAGATTTGGGTTTGTATCATGGTTTTGTTTTTGCTAGGAAAATATGTCATTTGAGACCTCAAATGTATCACAGCATTGAAAATGCATTTTAGTTCAAGCGAATGTGGTTATGAAATTAACAAATGCGACAGAGGTTGGAAAATGCAGTTATGTGAAGTTCAGATGCGTCACAACACAAGCATATGCAGTGTTTATGGCAACAAATGCGGTTAACAGAGCGATTGCATCTCAGGGATTTTCAAATGCATTTCAAGACAACGGATGCGTTTCAACAGTTGCGTCACAGGTTGTAAAAAGTGAGTTTTCTGATGTATTGAGGAAAAATCTGATTTGTCAAAGGTCGAATGTTTTTGTCCAAATTTGTGAATGTGGTGAATACTGTTTGAAAATCCAGAAAGAACTTGACAAGCACAATGTTTTAGTGTAAGCAAATGCACGTAAGACAAGCATGATCCTAATAGGCCAAGGGTTTGTATACTTGGTATAGCCCACAGATATACCCCAGATTGGTGTTGAACACCTCTCCTTCTCGAGAGCAGATAGCTTAGAAGTTTGGTGGCATTGGCTCCTCTCCACAACACTCACTTCTACGGGCACACCAACTTCAGATTCTTGGATAGTCACTTCCCAAGAATTTCTATCTCTACTTAAGGGAGTCAGTAGTAAGTATCTTTAGGCATGATACTGTACCCTGCACTATACCAAGCAAATGCTAAAAATGGTTGGCTTCTAAAACAATAGGTGTCTAGTTAGGGCATCCATTTGAGTGGCCACACATGGGGCGAGAGATTAAGCATCGATTAGGTGGCACTCCAACCTAAAGAGATTACACTCAATAGGGTTATGGGAGTACTACTCCATCCGTGTGACACATCCACACTCGTGGTACTTGAAATTTCCTCAAGCACCCATTTTATATCCCGACTGGAAGTGGCTTGGCTTTAGTCTATTACGGGTCGGGTCATCCCTTAAGGTGAGTACTTTTTCCCTTAAGACAGGCCCATTTCTAGAAATAATAACCTTTTCTCTTACACCTAGGATCACCCGAAAGTGCAAGGGGAGAGGATACTTTGATTATTAAGTCTTAAGGGTTACAACAAATAAAGTGGGTCTGGCTTTCTGATCACCAAGTTTTCACAAGGTGAGAGCATAATCACCTACCACTTTCAAGCACAGTCAAACACTTGCAAACAAAAGTTCATTTTAGTACACCAATGGAAGTGCTCCTAAACTAAAAATCATAGACAGATGATTTGAAATACTAGTCTTTGACAAACGTAGCTACAAAACCACATGTCAGTAGTTTGGGAAATTATCTTCTCACAAGCACTACAAACCCACATGTTAGTAGTTTCAACAAATTCCTTCGACCCATGAGAATCCTAATGCCACACGCTGCAACTAGACATTAACAACTAGAAAATCCTATTCTAGAGAATGCAAAAAGCAACAATAGATTGAAATAGTAAAAATGCAGAAATCTAAAAAAAGATTCGAATACAAAAAATGACCAGGAAAATGCGTTATGACAGAGCGAATGTGTCACAATAGTTTCTATCAGAGTTTACCAGCCAAATACGTTATCCTGCAAAAAAATGCGTCAAAATCATACAAATGCATTAGAATACCTGTCAAATGTGTCACAGGAGGTCATGAATGCGGTTTGATGGTGCAAATGCACCATTTGTTTTTTTGAGTGCATCGCGACGTAGCGAATGTGGTGCAAAATGATTCAAATGCATCATTCATAAACCTGTAGCTGCAAAACAGAGACAAAAAGCTGTATGAAAACAAAAAAAATACACTGAAAGACGTCGGGTTCAACAAATGTATCTCTGGAAATTTTATGGATTAATAGATTGATAACAATAAAACCAAAATCCCAAAGCAATAATAGAGAACATAGGATAAAATATGAAAAACAAAGGAAAGAAGTTACCCAAATGTCTTCAAACTCCATGATTCACCTCCATTATACCTTCTAGCTTGTTGCAAATTGAAGTTTTCCTTCAGATTCTTCGAGCAACCTATGAAAATGTCATGTCCTATGCAAGTGTTGAAGGATTTTCTATGAAAATGACCTTAAATGCTTAAGAGAAGCTCTAAGTATGCAGGAAAATGACTGTAAAAATGAAGACCAAAAATTCATGTGAAAGCTTGAGGAGAGCCCAAAATGAATTCAAAATTTCCATTTTATAAGAAAAGGAAATTTTGAATGAATGAACGAGATCGAAAGGCAAACAGACATACTAGATTGAAAGTTGAGATAAGGACAAGATGGATAAAAAAAGGCTGGAGAATCAAATTAGTAATGATCATTTGAGTTTTGAATAGAAAAGGCATCTTTTGAATTAAAAATCATTTTAATTCAAAAGTGGAGACTCAAATGACAGTAAGCAATAAATGCCCATTTTTTGCCAAAATAAGAAATTTTGACCATTTTAAATAAGTAATCATTTTTTAATTTAAAATGAGGAAAGTGACATGTGGCCATAATGAAATAAATTAAAGAATTTATTTAATTAGAAGAGGAATATGTAAATTATTGACGTATTTAAATAAATAAACAAAATTTATTTATTTAAATAATCTAGAAGAATTAGTGGACAAAAATAATTAAATAAATTAGGAAATTTATTTAATTATAAGGAGACATTAGATAATTAGTGACGCAATTAAATAAATAAACAAAATTTATTTATTTAAATAATTAGGAAGAATAAAGAGACATGAATTAATTAAATAATTAGAAATTATTTAATTAATAGATGAAAATGAACCGAATAGCATAATTAAATATTTTAATTATGCTAGGATGAATGTGGTAAAGAAAATAGAGCTTGCAGGCCTAGGTCAATTTTTAGTGTCTACGCCGTGCACTAACAATATTGCTGAGTACAAGGCCCTTGTCATAGGACTCAAAATTGCAGTACGGTGGAAAATCATGACACTTAAGGTCTATGGGGACTCACAACTAATCATCAATCAAGTCAATGATGAATACAAAACAAAGGATGACAAGCTTACCCCATATAAGAAACTGGTGGAGAGTCTTAAGGAGTTCTTCATCGACATAACATTTGAGCAAATACCGTGGGAAAACAATAGAGCAGCTGACGCTATGGCGACAATCAAATCATTACTAGATATCCCACACAACATCCATAAACTTGAATTCTTGGTAGAGCATCTTCTCGTACCAGCTTTCGAGGTACCATATTCTAAGTTTGTGTGTGAAATTGTTGGTCCCGAGTGATCCTTGGTACCATGACATATACACTTACTTGAAAATAGGAGTCCTCCCCGTTGACATCACCCCAAACCTTAAGAGAACCTTTATTAAGAAGTCATCCTATTTCATTATCTTAGGTGACACTCTTTACCATAGAAGTATTGAGGGAACCCTCTTACGATGCCTTAACCTTGAGGAAGCTTTGACTGCTTTAACTGAGATACACAATGGTATTTGTGGTTCACATTCTAGTGGTATGACCTTGGCCAAGAAATTTCTAAGGATTGGGTACTACTAGACTACGATGGAGAAGGAAGCTCATGATTATGTCTGAAAATGTTTACAATTTTAACATGGAGACCTCATCCATGCACCAGCTCAAGAGCTCCAACCGATTATTACACCTTGGCCCTTTTCACAATGGGGGCTTGATCTCATTGGAAAAGTCACACCCACCTCATCTAATGGACACAAGTTCATTATCTCCACAATAAAGTACTTTACAAAGTGGGTAGAGGCCATCCAAATGACCTACATCATAGGGAAACAAATATCCAAATTCATCTTGAACTACCTAATTTTCTTCTATGGTGTCCCACAAGCCCTTATCTCAGATAATAGGAAACCTTTCAAGAACCAGGATGTTCGAGAGCTATGCCAAAAATTCAATATCCAACATCGCTTCTCCACCCCATACTACCCCCAGGGTAATGGACAAGTTGAGGCTTCTAATAAAACCATCCTAAAGATCCTCAAGAAAATAGTCAATGAAGCTGGTCACGACTGGCACCTATAGAGGAATCTCACCTTATGGGCCTACCGAACGAGCATCTGAATGCCTACAAGTGCAACCCCTTTCTCCCTAGTCTACAGATTAGAATCCATCCTTCCCATTGAGATTGAGCTCTCATCCTTTAGAATATCATTGCAAAATCTCATTACTGATGAAGAATATCAGTTGTCACATTTGAACGAGCTAGAACTACTAGATGAGCAGTGCATGGATACTTTGAACCACCTGCAGGTCTACCAAAATCGTCTCAAGTGAAGATATAATAAGAAGATCAAGAGTTAGTCATTTCAAGTTGGAGAGATCATGGTAAAAGAAAATTTGAAGCCAACTGGTTGGGACCCTTCATCATCACAAGTTATAAATTAGGAGCATATCAGTTATCCATGCCCGAAGGTGAACCTCTGCAGGAGACCATCAATAGCTCCCATCTCAAAAAAAATTATGCCTAAGCTTGCAAGGTATAAATCCAAACAATCAAAAAAATTAGAGAAAGGATTGAAAACAGTAAAGAAAAAAATCATCCTCTAGTGAAAACCACTTCGGTGGCACTTTGGACAAGTACCTTGGTGAAAACTTGGAAATCAGGCGCCTTGTGTAAATAAAGCACTTTCCATCCACCATGGATTCTTTGGCTTGTTCTGCATCATTCATCCATCACATTCCATCAGTCCTTCCATCACCCATCCATGTCCGCATCATAGCTTGATCATGTGTTTGTATCATGTTCCACCCTAGAACTACTTGACACTTTCCTAAGGTTAGTTTGTCTTGCCTATATCAGAGTACTCTATCGCATCACACTGGGGGCATGTTCTTATACCTACATTGGATTGGATTTGTGTATATTCTTAAAATATTTCGTAAAATAAAAAGATTAAAAAACATTCATAAAAATAGAAAATCCAAAAACATTCATAAAAATCATGCAAAAATCCAAAAAAACATTCAAATCATATGAAAATCCCAAAACAGGTCAAAAGTCAGAAAAATGTTAGAAACATGGTTGATTCGAACTATGTCGTGTCTGAGCTTAAACGTAGGAAAGACCATCATTGATGAGCCCCTAAGACACAAAAACACAAAAACATTTCATAACTCTAAAAAGAAAATATTTTTTTTTTCGAAAAATAAAAAAAAATAGCCTCAAAACATTTCGAAAACATAAAAATAAAATCCAAATATTTGAAAAAACCCATCCGTCTCATTTCTCTTTGCCCACAATAATCAATCATCCATAATAAATCAATCATCACCTTCATCCTTTGGAAAAACAAACAAAAACAAGAACAACAATCAGTGAAAGAAAACTTCAAACGCAAAATCAAAATTGAAACAACAAACTTTTAAATGCAATATAAAACTCTTGATCATTCTCAAACATGCCAATCAAACCTTATATCAATGACCTTTCAAACAACCTATCAACTTGCCACCATCCACTAACATTTCCTAGGATGCATCCTTCCTACAATGGACATTATCTATTGGAAAAACACTTTGGATTCTTATCCTAAGCAAAACAAATCCCTTTGGCTAGAGGTATGAAGAACATTGGCTTGTTTGCTCACTTGATCTTTTCTTTGACTTATCTTATTGCACTCATTCCAATGACCTCTCAATGATGTCTATCAAAATTATTTAGAGAGAAAGGAATGGGGCATTGATAATTATCTTTTGTCTATTGTGCTTGTTAGATGCTCTTGTAATATGACTTGGTGAATACTTACTTTGTTAGGTGTGCATGGAAGGTGTTTTATATAGCTTGTTGACCATTACATAGATAGTTTATGCCTTTCCGTGTTTTGGTCCAAGATGTTTGAAACTTATGAAGTGCATCCTAGTAAGGTTTTCGTATGTCAAGTGTGAACAAGGATACTCCTATCTATTTGTTGAGTCAAAGTCCATCACACTAGATACAACGCCATCCTGGTTGTCTATACCTTGATGCATCATATCTATGTGTGTTATCAAACATAAGGAAAGTAATGCTCTTTATGTCCCCAATCTTGGATAAGAAAAACATCATCATCACTCATCATCATATCTAATAGAGTCTCGATGACTCATAGACTTGTTGGACTTTTACATATCAAAATCAAGGGTTGATCCCTCTTATTCTTCTATCTTTACTAACATTTCTATCCAAGTATTAAATGTGTGTGATATATCAAAATATACATGAGGCTACCTATGGCTGATGACTATCTATACATCATCAAATTTGTCTACATAAAAAATCTAAGCTTTTTAGTCCTCTTTTAGCTGAATTGATCTTAAATTTTTGTCGCGAGATCAACCCTAAAATCAAAATTTTCGCCCGATCTCTTGAGGGGGCAGTGTAGCAACGCAATTTCTTCCATTGGGGTAGCAATGGGGCATCAAAATATATTTTTTTTTTTGAATTTTGATCATGGAAGTGTTATTCTTTGAACCAATGAAGTAGGTACATTGCTTCAAAGAGGGGAAAAATGTAGACATCGAAAAAGTCCTCATTGATACTATGCATCTAATTCTAATAAATTAACACCATTTCTTCCTAAATCAAGTTCATCAATTATTTAAATAATCAACATTATTTAGTTAAAATCAACAAATTCAGCTATTAATCAAATAATTAAATTTATTGATTAATTCATCCTTCTTCTAACTAATTTTCATCACATTTAATTAAATCAAATCCCCTTAAATCCTCTTATTTGATTAAATCAATCAAATCAAATGTCACAATCTCCTAATCCATTCCAATTAATTAATCCTTAATCACCTTTCTAATCATCATTAATAATTCCTCTAGCTTTTAACTCCTCAATAGTTAAATCAACCCATAGTCATCTAACTAGGTTGCACATGGAAATAATTTCTATTAATTATTTAATTCCTCTATTTATCTTCACAAAGGAATATTCCAAGGAATATTCCTCTCAACAACCTCTCATTCAATTTCCCTCCAAAGGTTTTCAAAAACCTTTCACATCCTCAATAACTTCTCTTACAAATGCAATAAATTCTCTTACATCCTCTCACATCTCAACCAAATTCAATAAATTCCTCTTACAACCTTTCAAATCCTCAACCATTCTCATTTACTTCTCTTCCATCCTCCTCCACTCACACATTTCCTAGAATGTGCTCTACCTTCCTCTAATAGAATTGTGACACTTGGCACATTCTCATTGGCTCCCATTTTATCCCACATTCATCAAATCCTCTCATTCTCCAATCCTTGAGTCCTATAAGTAGAGGCTTTGTCTATACAATATGCATCCACAATCTCAAACAAAGTCATTATACTCATTTTATCCATCAATCATCCAATTGCTATCACTATCTTTAAGGGAAATTGGCATTTGTCAAATCCATTTTCATCCACAATCTTAGGCATTATTATCTACTCCAAATTCATCAAGGATCTTGAAGCTTATCAAAGGGATTGGGAAAGGGCCACTTTCCACAACAAAGTGATACCAATCCCCCTATGGGATGGAGGTTTGATCTATTTAGTTTGTTAACATGCTTTCATTTGCTTTCTTCTGTGCTTTTGTTTCATGTTTTCATCTTTATTTGATCAAGAATCTCACAGGGAATGATGTTTGTGCTAATTTGAATGACTAACCTTGTTTGTGTTGTCTTTTTTTTAGCTTGGTACAAATCATCATTCACATTTTGATTTGATGTGATGTTGAGGCACACATTAGATGCAACTAATATTAATTGTTTGGATTGATGCTCGATAAAAGATAAAGCTTGATAAGGAACATCTTCTCATCAAAATGTGTCATGGGCTAGTGATTTGGATTTTTTGGCTCACAAATTCTTTGACCAATTTTATTTCATGTTTTCCAATGTTTGGATCACCACATAAGTTGGAAGATATAGATCAATATTTATTCCCAAAGCAAGATGTAAATATCTACCCCCAGTGTCTAGCAATGTATGGAATTCCATGGGTGGATTCTTGGATAGATGTATGGATGTATGTATATGGATTATCTTGCAACAAGATAAGGTTTTCAAATAAATAATGCTTATTTGGATAATGTTTCGTGGCTTAGATAATTATGGGTAGGATAGGATCAATGATAATGACCCATGTCAAGATGTTTACCATAAGCAAGTGTAAAGTGTGCACCAAATTTTTCCAAGATCAAGATAATTTGGAAGATGGATGTAAATGGATGAAAATGGATTGGATAAATGGTTCATGGATGAATGGTTTTATTATGGATAAGATGGATAGAATACTGGATTTATTATGGATGAGATAATATGCTTTCACCTAAACTAGCACATGTAGATGCTCGATTCTACACATGATGCCTGTTTACCAGGTTTTCATCATGGTACTTGCCCAAAGTGCCACTGTAGTGGTTTTCACTGGAGGACGATTTTTATCTTTACAATTTTCATGATTTTTTTTTTAATTTTCTAAAATATTTTAAGCTCATGCTAAACCACGTAGTGGTGTCGATGCAGATGTTTCTGTCATAATGTACCATCGATATCCCTCTTGAAGAAGCTACTTTTCCAAGATACTTGCACTTGAATACAACTTTTGAGATTCTTGATCTACTTTGTTGATATCAGATTCAATGTTGTCTTTATGTGCACATTGGAATAGAGTGCCTTCTAAATCCTTATGATGAAGGGTTGCTGCTAATACATGGTCAATGTGAGAATTGGATATCATGTGTAGATGGTGGAGTGTGTTTAAGAATAGAAGATGGATTGGTTGGTAGTTTGGAACCTGTAACTCTCCAAACTTGGGAAGGTGAGCAATGATGGGTGGATACGAAAGTGTGCTTGGAATTAGGACTAACTACTTGATATACTTTGTATGTTGCTTGAGAAGCCTGTTGTTGCCTTTGTGGACATCTTTGATGGATAATTTTCCCTTTTTTATTTTTCCCCATAGTTACTTTGACTGATGGAGTTTGATAGGGATGATCTAGCTTTGTATTTTTTGATATCCATGTGTATTTTATTTGTCCTACATAATTTACAAATCCTTTTACTTTGATAATTTTCTTTGTGCTTTGATTCAAATCTTTCTTTTGATGTTGGTACCAATTCGTGGATGGTGTGATGGGTGGATGAAGATTCATGATGTGACTGGTTGTAGTATTGGCATTGGTTTCATCATAAGGATTCTTCATGCTCCCTATGTTAACATTTTCTTGAGACATAGTTGCCCCCAATATTGTGGAAGTAGTACCTTCATGCTTTGATTCTATCTGTTTTGAGAGTTCCTATTTAGCAAGCATCTCTAATAAATGACCACTGTAGATGATGTTATTGGAATTTGTTGCTCTGTTATCTTTGGAATATCCTGTTTGGTTTGACTTGTTTCCTTGAGTGGATAATGTTGGATATCTTCATACATGTTCTCAATCTGAATTTGGGATATATCTAATCCTGATTTTGACAACTCAGTTTGACTATAGGAATCAATAACTTGTTATTTTTGTGTAATAATGTTAGGAGTAAAGGAATCCTGTTATGAATGAAGATCATCTACGTGTCCATCCAAAGAAAGAATCTCATGGGTAGATGGAGGAGTATGTGCTATATGGATGTGATCATCATTTGTGATATCTTGTATAGATTGGAGAGTGTCCATTAGATCATTGTAGTATCTTGGAGATACAAATTCTTGATCTTGAATGATTTCAGAATTTCTTTCGACATGCTTTGGATCAAGTTCTTGACATGGGTCCATTTCAAAGGATGGATTGATTACAAATAGTTCTTGGATATCATCATTAGGCATGAGAAGTGGCTCAATATCCTCTTAATCTTTAAGTGAATTTGGATCAAGTGTTGAGTTGAGGATTTCTTCAATATATGTAACCATGAGGTCAAAGGATGTCAATATGTCTTGGAAAGGACCATTACTAAGCTTTGGTGAAAGATGTTGATCATGCTTTGGAATAAATTCTTGAGATATGTCCGCTAGCTCATTAGGTGAAGTAGAGACATTTTCAACATGATCATTGGTCGATGGATTGTGGATTATGTTAATAGGATCAAATAATTTTAACACTCCTTGAAATAGATCATTGTTGGATATTGTTGGTGATTTTTGATCATGATTGAAAAGTGACTCTTGATGCATGTTTATTTGATCATTGGATGGGGTAGAAACATATTCAAGGTGCTCATTGATGGATAGATCTTAATCATTGTTTTCAAAAATTGTGGTGGAGAGATTGCCACTGTTATCACTAGTGGTTGAATCTTGATCATTGTCGTCAACAGTTATTATTTCTTGATCAAGAAGGTATTGGATGAGAGTTTTGAGTGGAATACAATTTGATGTTTTATGATGATTTTCTCTATGATACTCACAATAAGATCTACCCTTATTTCAAGGGAAGTTTATGATAGAGTTGAAAGTACTTACTCTTGGAAGAGTGATGAGTTTTGCATTAACTAGCTTGTGTAATGTAGATTCAATTGGCTCTCCCAAAGGAGTGTATTCATGATTGTTACCTTGTGAGATTTGTACTTGTTGAAATTGAACTTGTGGTGATTCTTGTTGTGATTAATCTTGGAGATTTGGTGATTAATCTTGGAGATGTGGTGATTGGGTTTGTTGTTGATGTTGTTGATCTTGATATCCAACCTCTTAACATTGGAGATATTGTTCTTGATGCGGTTGTGGAGAAAAATCATAAAAAACACATTTGCTTTCTCATCCATTGCATAACTATTATAAGAATCATCAAATAATTCATACATACATCTTGCATTATCATATAACATACAAAAAAAGATACTAAAAAAGAAATAAAACATATCATTGCATTACATCCATTAGAGCATAATATAGATTTTCATCCATCACATAAAAGTGCATCCATATAGATCCATGTGCATTCATACCATGCATCGATAATATCACATTGCATCATAAACATAAAACATCATAACATAAAGCATGAACATTAGATGCATCCATACATATCATATCCATGCATAACACATAAAATAAAATACCATCACATCATATAAGCACATCAAAGTCATCTCATGTATATATATATATATATATATATATAAAGTTGAATGTCATGATACAATCAGAATCAAATATATAGTAACATCATCGAATATACAAGAGGCTAATCAAAACTCAACTAATGAATGTATATACATCATGAATCAGGCTGTACAATCAAAAAATGTGTCTAGTGCACTATTAGTGCCTCAAGCTACCCTCACTCTATTTGTCCCCATGATGGTTGCCTCAGCTCTAGTGATGGGACCCTGATGGTCTCCATGATGCCCCTACGCGAGGAGTTCTTCTAGGAGCAACCTGACTAATATGGGAAAAATATAGCTCCCATCGCTCTTGTGCCACAACCCTATAGTATAAAGTCCTATAGTACGATGCTTCCTGCATCACTCGCCAATACATCTTAGCTAGGACTATGGCCTACCCCTACACATGCTGCATTGTTGTATCCATCCCTATTCCAAGGCCAACCCAAGATTGACATCTTGTCTCATCTAGTGCTCCTGTGCCACCTACTGTCATGCCTGATCCCTCTATTGGGTCAGGGCCCAAATCTGAGCCTGGGCCTATTGTAGCTACCCTGTCAAGACCTGTATCTACACCTGCAACACCACTATCTGTTTGTCCCTAGGATTAGGACCAAGTGGTGGTGGTTGTGGTTCTTGTTGGTGTGGCTGTTGAGGTGGTTGTACTGGTGGCCATTGACCAATGGGTGGCACCAATGGTGGAATCTGTCCATCGTGCCCATTGTGCCCTGCACCTCTACCCTATCTATCCTATGCCTGATGACCTAGCTGCCGAGGGACCTGCCTAATCCAGGGTCCTCTGACCTATCCTCTACCCGCTACGACACCACTGGTAATGTCAACCAAATTGGGCCGTGATCTTGGAAGTATGCATCATATACCTGTGTGGTTCCCACATATGTGGGACTGTCAAAATAATCCCTAAAAGATGTGGTGATTGATCTTCGAGATGTGGTGATTGGGTTTTTTGTTGATGTTGTTGATCTTGATATCCAACCTCTTGACATTGGAGATATTGTTCTTGATGTGGTTGTGGAGACAACTCAATGTTTTGATGACATGGTTTAACCAATGGGGGAGTGTGTAGATTTTGGGGTGGAGATGTCTCTTGGTGATATGAATCAACAAATTTTCTAAGTATAGCAATTTGATTTTGCATAATTTGATCTTGATACCCTTGGTGTGGTGGATTTGGTTTTTGATCAAGCATATTTGGAATATACACTTGTGGTATTTGCATGGGATCATTCACAAATTGATTTTGGATAATGTTTTGATTTGGGATGATGTTTAGATTTTGCATTATAGGTTGACATGGAACATTGTTGTGGTTGGGAAACATATTGCTTTGATTTGGGTAACTTTTATTTCGCACGAGGTTACCTTGACTTGGATCAATACATTGAGTTGTCAATATATTTCTTGGAGTTTGAACAACATTAGTTTGATTTGCAAATGTATCTATCCCATAGTTCACCAAGTGTGTATTTGATACATTCATGTTTGATAATTTTTCACTTGGTATATTCACATTTGGCATGTATGGATTGGACAGGATAATGTTGTTTTGTTGAAGACTCATGTATTGATCACTTGGTTGATAGATTGATGTAAGTTTTGACTTTGATTTAAATCTACCATAGGGAAAGGTGTACCAAAATTTAGATTGGGCATACTCATATTTTTTGTATCATTGAGGTTTGTAGGAGAGAATGATTCCATGTATGGATTGTATAAATGTGAGTTTTGATAGCCAATTGGCATTGTAAGGCTTTGATAGTTTGGTTGACTTAGATCACTCATGATGTGTGAGGCAAGTTTATATTCCATGCTTTTCTTGTGTTTTGACCTTGTTGACCTCTAAGGAATTTAGGACCAATGATGAGAAGAAAGATGAAAGGGTGAGTGATATGGGTGTTGTACTTTTAGGAACTTTTGGATCAATGCTAGAATTTGGGATTTGATTTTGATTGGTTTGATTTTGATAATGAAATCATAGATCCCAAGATGTTAGATATGATCTTGGGGTGAACTTTTCCAAAGGGGTGCTAATTTAACTAAATGTGTGAGAAAGGATTCATCCACACACACTTAGACAAACAAGGTGATTTTGATTTTGATTGAGGGATTTACCAAAATTATAGTATAGATGATTTTTTCCAAAGCTCTAATTTGTACAACTTGTTGACTATTACATAGATAGGTTATGCCTTTCCGTGTTTTGGTCCAAGATGTTTGAAACTTTTGAAGTGCATCCTAGTAAGGTTTTTGTATGTTAGGTGTGAACAAGGATACTCCTATCTATTTGTCAAGTCAAAGTCCATCACACTAGATACAACACCATCTTGGTTGTCCATACCTTATGCATTGTATCTATGTGCTTTATCAAACATAAGGAAAGTTGTGTCATTCATGTCCCAATCCCTGGATAAGAAAATCATCATCACTCATCACCATATCTAATAAAGTCTCAATGAATCATAGAATTGTTAGACTTCTACATCAATCTTGAAATCAAGGGTTACTCCATCTTATTATTCTTATTCTTCTATCTTTACTAACAATTATATCCAAGTGTCAAATACAAATATACATGAGGCTACCCATGGTCGATGACTATCTATACATCATAAAATCTATCTACATCAAACATCTAAGCTTTCTAGTCCTCTTTTAGCTGAACTAATCTTAAATATTTGTCATGAGATCGACCCTAAAATAAAAATTTTCACCTGATCTCTCGAGGGGGTAGTGTAGTAGTGTAATTTTTTCCAGTAAGGCAGTAGTAGGGCATCCAAAGAATCAAAATTTTTTTGAGCCGTGGGTTTATTTTGATGGTCCCATAGATGCAGGAACCACATAGGCATATGATGCATACTTCTAGGCTCACACCTCGATTTGGTTGACATTACCAGTGGTGCCAACATCAAGCAAATGACAGGTCAAAGGAGCTTGGATTGGATAGGTCACTCAGTAGCCAGGTCATCAGACACATGACAAACAAGGTAGAGGTGTAGGGCATGATGGGCACGATGGATAGATTCCACCACTGGTGCCACCCATTGGTCATAGGCCACCAATACAACCACCTCAGTAGCCACACCAGCAAGCACCACAATGATCACCACTAGGTCCCAATCTTAGGGATAGACATATAGTGGCACTGCAGGTGCAGATACAGGTCTTAACAAGGTAGCTACAACAGACCCACACTCATATTTAGACCTTGACCTAGGAGAGGGATCAGGCATAATAGGAGATGGCGTAGGAGCACCAAATGAGACAAGATGTTAATCTTGAGTTGGCCTTGGAGTAGGGATGGAGACAACAGCTGGAGGCAGCAGCACAATAGGCATAGGGATAGGCCACAGTCCTAGCTGAGATGTATGAGCGAGCGATGCAAGAGGCATCATACTATAGGACTTTATACTACAGGGTTGTGGCACAGGAGTGATAGGAGCCAAATTTCTCCCATATCAATCAGGTTGCTCCTAGCAGGACTCCTCATGCAAGGGCATTATGGAGACCAGCAAGGTCCCATCACCAGAGCCGAGGTAGCCATCATGGGGATAGATAGAACGAGGGTAGCTTAGGGAACTGATAGTGTACTAGACACATTTTTTGATTGTACAACCTAATTCATGATGTATATACATTCATTGGATGAGTTTTGATTAGCCTCTTGTATATTTGATAATGATACTATATATCTGATTCCAATTGTATTGTGACATTCAACTTTTTTGATATATATACATGAGATGACTTCGATGCACTTATATGATGTGATGGTATTTTATTTTATGTGTTATGCAAAGATATGATATGTATGGATGCATCTAATGTTCATGCTTTATGTTTATGATGTGATTTGATATTATAATGTATGGTATGAATGCACACGGATCTATATGGACGCACTTTTATGTGATGGATGCAAATCTATATTATGCTCTAATGGATGCAATGCAATGATATGTTTTATAAATATTTTTTAGTATCTTTTTCTATATGTGATATGATGATGTAGGATGCATGTATGCATGATTTGATGATTCTTATAATATATATGTTATGGATGAAAATGCAAATATGTTGTTTATGAGACACTTACAATGATGAGCACCAAAACGTGAGTGTCCAATCTGCAAGCAACTAAAGAGGATCAACAAACAAGTGTCAAACATGTTAGAAACCAAATCAAACACTCCCTATGAGATTCTTTAACCAAATTCAAGATAAAACATGAAAATAATAACAAACTAATAAAATATAGCATGCAATCTAAATTGAACTAGCTAAACCTCCATCCCATAGGGGGAGTGGTGCTCCTTTGATGTGGAAAGAATTCCTTTCCGAATCCCTTTGATAAGCTTGATGATTGAAGATGATAGAAGTGTGAAAATTACTCCAAATGGTGATAACTGTTACCAATTTTTCGCCTCAGCTCAATTGAAGGAGCTGGCTGGATGTTATCACATCATAAAGTGGAATTGCATTTTAAGTTCAAATGCTGATTCACAATTTTTATCATTATTCATTGAGTAACAATTATTATTTTAAAGAGGAGGTAGAGTTTTCAAAGTGCCATTCAGATGTTCCAGAAATGGCAGAAATACAAAATTGAGTAAATAAGCAAATAGCATTTTAAATGCTTTCTTTTATTTCATAAAAAACTCATATTTTACAAGGCTTCATTTGATTTCAACAATCAGAATGATATTACAACATTGCATGAAAATGCATTTTCTTTTCAAAAGCAGAATTGAAATCAAGAATCCACACAAGCTGTGGATGTAACTGTTACAACACATTGCTAATAGCACATTGCACTACAAGAGATGCAGAAAGTAAAACACATAAGTGACGACATAATCATCATTGCCTGATTATCAACGTTTGATGCTGAATGGTGCACTGTGTCTTCTCGAGCTCCATCGACCTGTAAGAGGAAATGAGGGGTGTCAGTGGCTCCGATTATGAAGAAACCTATATGAGGCACCCACAATAGTGCAACATACTATTAACAATGCATTGAAACAATATATCACGTGCAGTATGAAAGAAATGAGCTGAGGGAGAGATAACAATGTCATGATCAACATGTTCTATTTTTTATGCTAATGTTGTTTGCTTCCTTGTGCAGATATAGGTAAAATCACGAAGTTGAACGTTATTCAAAGACCAAGAATGTGGAGAAAACGGGCTCCCACAAGGGTAGAGCTCGACATGCTGCCCTATTCATTAAATTGGATGATTTAATGATACATTATCATATTCATCAAATGAAATGAAGAACAACTGAAAGAGTAAAAACAGATTTATCCATCGAGCAACTAAACCAACTGTGCATTCATAACAATCAGGTTTGTTTTCTGAAGGCTACAGGTGAACAGTGAGTTTAATTCACTAAATGAATTCTGCTGAGTACATTTACATCAGATGTTGCTGAATAAGTTCATGTTCTGTACTTATCAGAATCATATACATCATGCAAGTTTCAGTTCATCAATTCATTCTATTCACAGTCAAGGATAGTGAATAGGCATACATTATGCCTTAATGTTTTGTTTTAACTTTTATCATGAAAGCGAACAAATTTTGAAAGCAGTTTGATAAGTGGAACATAAAAATGCATGAAGAGTACCATGTTGCCCAAAGGTACGAAAGGCGGACAGTGCATTCAAATGACAAATGATAGCCACTTCTAGTTTAATAGTTTCATTCCAGAATGGTACTTTTGAGGCTTTAGATATGCATAGGAATTGGTGAGTAGAGGTGGTTCGTGGTGTTGCAATGTTCAATCTAAGCCTCTACTTAAAGTCTAGGAGTAGAAAGCAATGTTGTTGTATGGTAAGATCAAGGTTTTCAAAAGGAGAAAATTTCTCAGTACAAAGGAAAGTAACCTGATACAGTAGCAAGCATTAGTGATACAATACCTGGATATGGAGCACTGGTTAATAAAAAGCTACAGCAAGGACAACTAACTCAGTTTGGTTGGGATGGTGCTTCAAACAGAATCATGTATCAATGTTTAAGGAGAGGCAACAATCACTGCACATTCAAATGGTTTTCTGCTAGGCACACTTGAACAGAGTTGTCAAAATCAGACTTTGGAAGGCATGAGAGGAATCTTTTAAATGCAGATATGTGGAAGTTTCAAGCGACAGGAGCCAAAGGGATATCAAGTTTTCAATACAATGCAACATTAGAAGAATGCAATTTGACATGATCATTTCAGAATGATCCAGAAGGTGTTAATCATATGTAGAAAAGGTCAAGTAAGGTGTAGTCCATAAAGTGATGCAATGTTTCAATTTTAAAATCTCTATGGAGTTCAAGAACAGAAGGTAAAAGTTGTGTTAAAGTTGAGAGAAATCAAAGGGACACTGCTGAGCGTACATAAAAACATGCTTGGGTACAATATATTTAAGAAGTCTTTCTCTTCACAATACATAAGCATAGAATCATGCTGTAATTAACAAAATTCAAATGCCTTAGAAGCCCAAAATTTGCAATATTGTTGGGATCTTTAACTTTTATATCTTAAGAAAATATTGCGTGGTAGGGATTGTTCTATTATGTCTTCAAAAGAGTTATAAGTATCAAGTAAATGTTTGTTTCAGTTTCAACAAGGTTTCAGATACGTGAGCTTCATTTCCAGAATATCAGGTTGTTTCAATTGAGGAGGGTAGAATTTCTTGACAGACAGGTTCAGTTTTGTTTTTCTAATACTGTTTTGCTGTCTTTTCATATACCCAAGTGTTTTTAAGGTTTACATGTGGGTATCACTGTCTTCAGAAATATATAGAGTTCTAATCAATGCAGTATTTCCAAGAGTGTTAGACTATCTTCATTTCAAAATTGAGGGACACAGGAATAACGAAGTAAAGCATCAATTATTTTGGGTTGAGCCATATGAATAGTTTCAGAGTGAAGAAATACAATTTTCTTTAGAAATAGACTAATATATGTGTTTCAAGAGTACAAAATAGAACTATTCTCAATAATCTATAGTACCCACATGTGGGTTTTACATTCAAAAGCAGTATAACTACAAAATATGCAAATTTTCGTGTTGGTTTGAGCCTCAAAGTAGAGGGAATGCAGCTTTCATCTAATTTTCACAATACCCACGAAAGAGATTACAGGGAATAACAATAAAATGTAATTTTTGTAATGAATCGAGCAACAGAAGGGAGAAAGGATAGTGTTATTCAAATTTCTATGATACCCACAAGCAGATATACACTCAGATATACATAAAGAGGAGTTTGCTATTCTGGGTCGAGCCCAAAATTCAAGAGAATGCTTTCTACAATGCACATTTGGCACGACCTGATATGGCCAAAATCTATGAGTAGAGAAGAAACCCTCTAAGTCTTCGGAGAGAAAATGTTAGCAAAGAAAGTTACTAGTCCATATCTATGGAAAAGCACCCTAGCCAGAGCCAAGAGTTCCAGAAAGCTTCCAAATGCCTTGGGTCTGAGCTCTTAAGTGATGGTCGAGCTTTCAATGAAGGTAGAGCTTACACAACAATTCGAGTTGTCAACACAGAAAATTCAAGAAAAATGTATTAGAAGTTGTGTATAGCCATGACCTCAGGGCCAGAAGAACAAAATATGATGCTAGTAAAAGCTATGAAGCTGTGTGCAGATGGCTTACCCTCGTGCTTGGAAGAGAAGAACAAAACCCACAAGGCAGGCTTCCTCTTAGAGCTTTTGAGATAAACACAAGATTATAGCAGGTCGACAGAGTTTAACAATGCACAGAAGGTGCAAGGAGAGACCAGGGATAAATGTGATAGACTGTAGCCTTGGGGTCTCTTGATATTCAGAATGAAGTGAAAAAGGCTATTATACCATGAAAGAAAGATTACCCACTGGAGATTTAGCTATCTGAAGAACATCGAGAAGGTTATCAAAGCATTCAAGCTCGAGTTCAACTCAGTCATGGCGTGGCAGAGCTTCTTTCCTTCAAACTAGAGAGTGCAAAATGAGTGATCACTAGGGTTTGACTTTTTTTTGATAAAAGCCCTAATTCGACCCTATGATGATCCAGAATATTCGATTAGAACACATGTTGAATTTCAATGGAGGCCGAACCTTTGCATTATGATTTATTAAAATCTGGGTCTAAATGTATATGAGGCGGCCGATTTCTCTTTGTTAGGTCGAAGGTTAAGTCTTTAAGACTTTTTTTGTTCCTTAGTAATTTTGAAAATCAATTAGGGGTGAGTTGTGAATACCCTATGACTTAGGGTCAATTATTCTTTAGGGTTTTATTTTGATTGATTTTAAAGAAATCAATGGGATTTTTGATAAGGAGAGAAGAGATACATGATGTGCAATGTTTTTTATGATTTTGTGAGAAAATCAAAGTATTGTAATCGAGTAGTAAGGAGATTTTCTTTTTGCAATTTAAAAAAAAAAATCTTTAATTGCAAAAAATAGATTAATTGTTCAAATCTGCATCTTGTAAAGCAGAATCATAAAGTGATATTCTATAAATTGCTTTGTGTTTTCTTGCTATTTTTAGCAGATCTTTGTTGACTTTTCCTCTTGGTCGGATTTCAAACCTATCTTGGAGAGATAAGGTTTTTTCTGAGCTTTTAAAGCAAGATTAGCCTATTTTTAGAGGCTTGACAGTGTGATCATAAAAGCAGTATGCTTTTTTCTGCTTTTAGGCAGTTTTTTGAGGCAGTTTGAAGCCTTTTTTCCTTGATCTTTTTCTGAGCTCGGATTAGGGTTTCTTGAGAGTTCTTTTCAAAGATTGAGTCTTTTTTCTCTCCTCTCTTGGTAGTTCAGATCAGAGTTCCTGCTCATACACAATTTTTTGAGTTTGTGAACACATCATTGTACTCAGTTTTAGATTACGACATTCTCCTTCAGTTGAATAAAGACAACATTCCTACTTCTCATTTCTAGGTCCATTTGCAGTTTTAGTTTGATTTTATCTTGTGATTTCTGTTTACAGAATCCTTGTTTTGTCCTTAAACTGTAATTCTTAATGCAGAAAGTTTGAAAATATAGGTTGCATATTGTGCTTCAAATCGAGTCTTCATGCAAATCATTTATGTATCAATCATTTTTGAGAAGTTGTGAAATATTGCATCTTTCTGAAAACTATTTGTGAGGAGGAGATCATAACCGTCATTAAATCATCTATTAGTCATAGGCTTTGTTTTCAGTTCATCTTTTATCCCTTTCCTTAGAGGCTATTTTAGAATACAATTCATCATTCAGAGAACCAACTCACTCTGGAGATTCCTTCTTCGTTCAGATCACCCACATCTGAAGAAGGTTTCCATGTTTTAGTAGATTGCTGAATATTGCATTCAGCAGTGTGCAAATCTATTGACAACAATTTTTGGCATGCCCGGTGGGACTTTGAAAGCTACTTTTAGAGAAATTTTTAATATTTCAATTTGTTGTTTGGTGTATGTAGCATATTTTTCCAACCTTCTAGAGGCTATCAATATACCTGGCGACTCCAGTTCTATTTTCTGCATGCTAGTGCAGCCTGTGCATGAGAAATATTCAAACAAGATCAAGTTCAGTACCCTTCAAGTATCAAGAGCTGTCCCCATCACGAAGAAGAGGCATGACAACAAGAAGGATTTTTGAAACCCCTATAAGATTGAAGTCAATACCTCCTATTCTTGGTGCCCTAGTTCTGTCACCTAGTACACCAGTCCCGATTTCACAAATACCACCGATGGCAGCACCACTGAGGCAACACCCGTTCGCACCCTTCAATGGAGGCAGTCCATTAGATCTTGCTCAACATGATGATATTCTAGTTGCAGCCCTTCGAGGACTACCATATTTCACTGGAGAGGATTACACTACACCAGTCGAGCACATCCATGACATGGCCATGCTATGCTCGGTACACAATATCATGGAGGAGAATGTCGCCCTAAGGCTGTTAGCTGCGTCACTTAAGGGAAAAGCGTTGCAGTGGTTCAGAGGTCTTGCTGCAAATTCAATCACAACATGAGATGCTTTAGGTAATGGCCTATACCAGCACTTTGCTGATAAATTTGATAACTTATCTTTATTAGAGCAGTTGAGCACCATTCAAAGGGCACCACACGAACACTTGGCGGACTTTAATTATCGATTCTGGAGGACCTGGGACAAAATCCTGACAACGGTAAAGCTCTTACCGGCACATGCATTTCTATTTTATTTAAAAGCTTTAAATAGCAAGATTGATGTTATGACGTAGTATATGGGTGGTCTAACGCTTCCTAACGCTTATAATATTGCTATAAATGCTGAAAATTGCCTCATTCAAGTTAGAGACATAGCTCCTAGACCTCTTATGCCCTTGTTTCCAAAAATATAGCCACCTATTCCTGCTGCTATACCTCCCTTGGCTGCTATCCAGTTCCAGCGATAGGATATCATAATACAACCCAAGAAGTTACTGCTACAGTCCCAAATCCAGAGATGCAAGAGCTAAAAAGTATAATAAAGACCTTTGGGAACCATCTTGTGACTATTAAAAAATAGGTTGGCCAATAACACAAGCCTTATCAAGCCCCATACCAACAAAACCAGCAAAATAGGCCCACTTTTCAAAATGATTATCAAGCCCAACGGAGAAATTTTAACCCTAGGCCATTCCAGCCATATAACCCAAATGTAGCCAGTTCGTCAAAGGAACTTGTGCCGCAAAATAATGTTGCCTAGGATTGCGATTGGTGTTATCCGTGAAATTAGCCCCACAACCAATCGACGTGCGCCAACAGAGTAAGAAATCAAGCTTTAATGGTGCAGAATATATATGCTACTTCAGAACATGTTGCAAATCAGAATCAAGAACAACAAGATAATTTAGAAGTCGCTTTGCCGAACTGGCAGAGCTTCGAGTTCTGTGGCGTGAATGGCCAAGATCGGCAAGATTCTCCTATTTTAGCTAATACCGGATCTAAAAAATGAGCTATGGATTTAGGACAACAGGCTGGAAATTCATAGCAACAGCCTGTTTTATTAGAGGTTAGCGCTGCCATGTAGCCGAAAATGAAGATTCTGCAAAGAGGGTAGGAGATACCCAGCAAGGAACAACTGAAAATGCATTCTCAGCCTTTGCAGAAACAAAATGAAGCTACTGTCATAAAAACCCAACAGAAGGTAAATGCTTCGTCATTCAATATTATCGAGCATCTCAAGAGATCCACTGTCAATATGTTGATTTTAGACGCTTTACAGCTCCCAAGGCAAAAAAGTTTGCTGTAGAACACTTTGGCTGAGTTATCTATTTCTGACAACGCTAATCAAGGAGTTGTGGAGGTTGTAATGGCTAATGACCTGGAGGATAAAAGTGGGCAGAAAGCAAAAGAGGTAAAGCCCCCTCCGTTTTACTTAAGTCTGATCATAGGTGATAAAATTGTGCATAATTGTATGGTTGATTCTGGAGCTAGTAGCTCAGTCATGCCTAAGAGTTTAGCTGATAAATTAGGTCTTTTTTATGAGCCTAATCCTCAGAAAGGCATAGTGCAATTAGATGGGTCTGCTGTTAAGACTGCTGGTATTATCAAAAATTTAGCCCTTACCTTGCACGCATCCCCAAGTTTCGCTATTCATCAGGATATTCATGTCATAGACTTACCACCACACTTTGCCATTTTTCTATCAAGGGATTTTACAACCAAGCTGGGTGGGTTTTTTTCTTCTGATTGGTCTCATCTATTTTTTAGAACAAGGTATGGTATGAAAGTGACCATAAAGTCCGAGCCTCTCGCCAAAGACCATATCGAACCATATTCCCCAAGCCCTATAAACGCTAATCTCTTCGCCACCTCTGCAATGGAGGGGCAAACCATGACCTCAGACTATAGCACCCAAGAAGACTACATCAGTCTCGATGAATGGGAAACCGAAGATCATGAGCTTGATCTGTTTCAGAACATAGATGAGGTAGGATTAGGAGTTTATATGATTTGAGATTTTGATTGCGACATGCCTAATCTTTGTAAAGATGATGAACCATTTGCAGGAAAAGATAACGAGCTTTGGAAGCTTTATTTCGATGGTTCGAAGAGCAGTGTTAGCGCCGGGGGTGGAGCTATGTTGATATCACCCAAAGGAGATAAGTATTTTTCAGCTTGCAGATTTTCTTTCAGCTGTTCGAATAATACAGCCAAGTACGAAGCGTTGGTGCATGGCCTTGAGTGGGCCCGCAAACGAGGTATTAAATGTTTGCAGGTTTATGGTGATTCAGAGGTGATCGTGAATCAGGTCAAAAATTTAAATGCTGCTAAAAATGATTTGCTTAAGAAATACAAGCATCATGTATGGGATTTAATGGAAGATTTTAATGCTTTTAATATCTTGTCGATTCCTCGGAATCAAAATAAGCATGCTGATAGGCTCGCTGCCATAGGAGCCCAGTTTGACATCCCCAAATAAATTCATAAGGTAGAAGCACGTCAGTATGTGAAGATAGTGGTCAGACCTTCTGTACCTGACAATAACGTGAGCTGACAGGTTTTTGACCGCGATGAGCAAATCATGAATTTTCTGATTGCTGAAGCTGAATTCACAGATGGAAATCAGCAAAAATGGCAGCAACAATATGAGGACCAGATTGTGCAATTAAAGACAAATAAGCTGCCGAAAGGATTGGTGACCTTAGAATCAGTGTTTAATTTAGATGATCAAGTTCGGAGGGACAAATGTAGTTTGACTATTAAGGAAGAGCATTATACAGCCATCAAGATCTTCAAGGGTAGGCTTCTCAAGCTGGGTAAGGTATGCAGTCAAGAGGAACAACAAGCATTCATTCTGTTATGTCAGGAATATAGTGATGTTTTTGCTTGGGAATACAAATATTTAAGAGGTTTTAACCATGAATTAGCCTAGAAAACCATCGAGCTTGAATTCAATGCAAAACCAGTGAGGCAAAAGCAAAGACCGCTTAACCCTAAGTTGGAGCACCTTATGAAGGCTGAACTGAATAAACTAGTTGAAAGCAGTATTATTTTTCCTATCAAGCACACCTCTTGGGTGTCAAATTTAGTGCCAGTCAGGAAGAGGAGTGGAGAAATCAGACTTTTTGTCGATTTTTGAGATCTAAATAGAGCATCATTGAAGGACCATTACCCGCTCCCTTCCATGGAGAAAATTTTACAAGTAGTTTCTGGTTCTAACAGGTTTTCTTTGTTAGATGGTTACTCAGGTTACAACCAGATTTTGGTTAAACAAGAAGATCAGTTCAAAACAACGTTTACAACCAAGTGGGGCATGATGGCCTACAAGAAGATGCCTTTCAACTTATCCAATGCTAGAGCAACCTTTCAGCGCACAATGGATATGGCCTTTCACGGCCTTATGAACAAGTTTGTTCTGGTATATTTAGACGATATTACTGTTTTTTCTAGAAATGCTAATGAACACTTGGATCATTTGGAACATATTTTTTAGAGGTGCAGAGAGTTCAGAGTATCTCTCAATCCAAAGAAGTGTATATTTTCAGTGCACGAAGGAAAGCTGCTTGGCCACATTGTTTCGAAGCAAGGTATTTCAATTGATCCTGAAAGAGTTTCCACAATTCTTGAATTGCCATTACCAGCTCACAAGAAAGGCTTGCAAAGCTTTCTTGGGAGAATAAATTTCGTGAGGAGGTTCATACCAAATATCGCAGCCTTGCTGCAACCTCTCATTTCTATGCTGAAGAAAAATATGCCATTCAGTTGGACCAAGGAAGGTAAGAGGAGCTTCAAGCAGATCAAGGAAGCACTCGCATCCACTCCTACTCTCATTAATCCAAACTTTGACAAAGACTTTTTTCTATATGCTTTTGGAGGAATCGATACAATTTTAGCTATGTTATGCCAGCAAAATGATGAAGGCTTGGAGCAACCCGTTGCGTTTTTCAGCCAAATCTTGCATGATTATGAGGTAAAATACTCTTTTGTTGAGAAACATGTTTTTGTTGTTGTAAAAAGTTTGAAGAAGTTCAGACACATGCTGTCCAACAACAAGATTCATTTATTAGTAGCTCATTCGACTGTTAAAGATTTTCTACTTAACAAGGATATTAATGATAAGCGTGCTGGTTGGATCACTAAAGTGATGGAGTTCGATGTTGATATAAAAGTAACCAAGCTTGTTAGAGGCAAAGGTTTGTGTGAATAGATTGTTGGAAGTGAGGGAAACAACTTAAAAGAGGCTGCAAATACAGAAACAATATTAAATAATGATGTTTTGAGTGCTGTTCAAGCAACCCTTGCTACGTGGTTGCAACAAATGATACATTATCTGCAAATTGGTGAATGCCCCAAAGGCTTAGACAGAGAAAAAAGAAGGTATTATAGATTACAAGCCATCCCTTATGCAATTATTGATGGCGTTCTTTATAGGAGAGATTTCCAGGGTGTCTTATTACGTTGTATTCAACTTGATCAAGTTGACAAGCTGCTGGCAGAATTTCATGATGGACCTTCAGGAGGTCACTTTGCTGCAAGAACAACTCCTCTAAAAATTATGAGAGTTGGTTATTACTGGCCAGATTTATTTAAAGACGCTATTGCATGGGTCAGAAAGTGTGAGAAATGTGCTTTATTTGCTGGTAAAAAGAGGCTTGCACCACTTCCCCTGCATCCGATTCAGGTAGAACAACCCTTTTCCAAGTGGGGCTTGGATTTTATTGGTCCTATCAATCCACCTTCAAGTGTGGGTCATAAGTGGATTCTTACCACCACATATTATTTTACAAAATGGACTGAAGCTATTGCTTTAAAGGAAGCAAACGAGACTTCAGTGCTTAATTTCTATCAGGATCTCATATTGAGATTTGGTGTTCCAGATTCAATCATTTCAGATAATGGCTTAGCTTTCATCGGATTGAAGATTTTAGATTGGTCTATCAGAAATAATATCTATTTGAACACATCATCAAATTATTATCCGTAGGGAAATGGTCAGGCATAATCAACAAATAAGAATCTAATTTGGATAATCAAGAAGACTGATGAGGATAATCAGAGGACGTGGCACAAAAAGCTGAAGCTAGCCCTTTGGGCTAACAAAATAACTCCTAAAAGAGCCACTGGTTGTTCACCTTTTGTTTTGACTTATGGCAGAGAGGCTAAGTTGCCTATTTCAATTGAATTACCAACATTGAGTTACGTTAAAGAATTGGAGTTGTTGAATGAACAACCTCTCAAAGTGAGGTTTGTACAGTTGGTCGAGCTCAAAGAAACCATAAAAGAAGCTCTCAGACAGCTGGAAATACATCAGGCTCAAATGAAGAATACTTTTGACAAGAGGGCGAAGCCTCGTGATTTCATTGTTGGAGATCTAGTTTTCAAGTGGAATGAATTTAAAAGTAGACCTGGACGACATTCCAAGTTCGATGCAATGTGGGATGGGCCTTATGTGATCATAGAATGCAAGGAACACAACACATTCAAACTTTCAAAGATGACTGGCGAGGTGCTGTCTATCCCAGTAAATGAGATCCACCTCAAACACTGCCTTTGAGATAAGTTACCTCATGGTTAGATAGAGTAGTTTGCAAATAAGTGTGTTTCACACGTTTCATTTAAGTAGTTTTTCTTTCTCTAAGCACTGCTGCGCATTGTTCTGTTGGCCATCAGGGCTTGTTAGTTTGCTTTCAATTATGTTTTGTTCCTTGCTGCTGTTTTGGAATGTTGCTGTTCAAGTTTTTGAGTTTCAAGAAGTGGCGAGATTTGACTCTGCACCCAATGAATTGTCTTAAGGCCACTGATCTATGCTTAGCAGGCAAGCATATAGCAGAAATCACCAAAATGTTACCAATTTTTTGACTCAGCTCAATTGAAGGAGCTGGTTGGATGTTATCACATCATAAAGTGGAATTGCATTTTAAGTTCAAATGTTGATTCACAGTTTTTATCATTATTCGTTGAGTAACAGTTATGCTTTTAAAGAGGAGGTAGAGTTTTCAAAGTGCCATTCAAATGTTCCAGAAATGGCAAAAATACAAAATTATGTAAATAAGCAAATAGCATTTTAAATGCTTTCTTTTATTTCATAAAAAACTCATATTTTACAAGGCTTCATTTGATTTCAACAATCAGAATGATATTACAACATTGCATGAAAATGCATTTTCTTTTGAAAAGCAGAATTGAAATCAAGAATCCACAAAATCCATGGATGTAACTGTTACAACACATTGCTAATAGCACATTGCACTACAAGAGATGCAAAAAGTAAAACACATAAGTGACGACATAATCATCATTGCCTGATTATTGACGTTTGATGTTGAATGGTGCACCGTGTCTTCTCGAGCTCCGTCGACCTATAAGAGGAAAGGAGGGGTGCCAGTGGCTCCGATTATGAAGAAACCTATATGAGGCACCCGCAATATTGCAACATACTATTAACAATGCATTAAAACAATCAATCACGTGTAGTATGAAAGAAATGAGCTGAGGGAGAGATAACAATGTCCTGATCAACATGTTCTATTTTTTATGCTAATGTTGTTTGCTTCCTTGTGCAGGTATAGGTAAAATCATGAAGCTAAACGTTATTCAAAGACCAAGCAAGTGGAGAAAATGGGCTCCCGCAAGGGTAGAGCTCGACATGCTGCCCTATTCATTAAATTGGATGATTTAATGATACATTATCATATTCATCAAATGAAATGAAGAACAAATGAAAGAGTAAAAATAGATTTATCCATCGAGCAACTAAACCAACTGTGCATTCATAACAATCAGGTTTGTTTTCTGAAGGCTACAGGTGAACAGTGAGTCTAGTTCACTAAATGAATTCTGCTGAGTACATTTACATCAGATGTTGCTGAATAAGTTCATGTTCTTTACTTATTATAATCATATACGTCATGCAAGTTTTAGTTCATCAATTCATTCTATTCACAGTCAAGGATAGTGAATAGGCATACATTATGCCTTAATGTTTTGTTTTAACTTTTATCACGAAAGAGAACATATTTTGAAAGCAGTTTGATAAGTGGAACATAAAAATGCATGAAGAGTACCATGTTGCCCAAAAGTATGAAAGGCGGACAGTGCATTCAAATGACAAATGATAGCCACTTCTAGTTTAACAGTTTCATTCCATAATGGTGCTTCTGAGGCTTTATATATGCATAGGAATTGGTGAGTAGAGGTGGTTCGTGGTGTTGCAATGTTCAATCTAAGCCTCTACTTAAAGTCTAGGAGTAGAAATCAATGTTGTTGTATGGTAAGATCAAGGTTTTCAAAAGGAGAACATTTCTGAGTACAAAGGAAAGTAACTTGATATAGTAGCAAGCATCAGTGATACAGTACCTGGATATGGAGCACTGGTTAATAAAAAGCTACAACAAGGACAACTAACTCAGTTTGGTTGGGATGGTGCTTCAAACAGAATCATGTATCAATGTTTAAGGCGAGGTAGCAATCACTGTACATTCAAATGGTTTTCAGCTAGGCACACTTGAGCAGAGTTTTCAAAATCAGACTTTGGAAGGCACGAGAGGAATCTTTTAAATGCAGATATGTGGAAGTTTCACGTGACAGGGAGCCAAAGGGACATCGAGTTTTCAATACAATGTAACATTAGAAGAATGCAATTTGACATGATCATTTCAGAATGCTCTAGAAGGTGTTAATCATATGTGAAAAAGGTCAAGTAAGGTGTAGTCCATAAAGTGATACAATGTTTCAATTTTAAAATCTCTATGGAGTTCAAGAACAGAAGGTAAAAGTTGCTGTGCTAAAGTTGAGAGAAATCAAAGGGACACTGCTGAGCGTACAGAAAAACATGCATGGGTACAGTATATTTAAGAATTATTTCTCTTCACAATACATAAGCATAGAATAATGCTGGAATTAACAAAATTCAAATGCCTTAGAAGCCCAAAATTTGCAATATTGTTGGGATCTTTAACTTTTATATCTTAAGAAAATATTGCATGGAAGGGATTGTTCTATTATGTCTTCAAAAGAGTTACAAGTATCAAGTAAATATTTGTTTCAGTTTCGACAAGGTTTCAGATACGTGAGCTTCATTTCTAGAATATCAGGTTGTTTCAATTGAGGAGGGTAGAATGTCTTGACAGACGGGTTCAGTTTTGTTTTTCTTATATTGTTTTGTTGTCTTTTCATATACCCAAGTGTTTTTAAGGTTTACATGTGGGTATCACTGTCTTCAGAAATATATAGAGTTCTAATCAATGCAGTATTTCCAAGAGTGTTAGACTATCTTCATTTCAAAATTGAGGGACACAGGAATAACGAAGTAAAGCATGAATTGTTTTGGGTCGAGCCATATGAATAGTTTCAGAGTGAAGAAATACAGTTTTCTTCAGAAATAGACTAATATTTGTGTTTCAGGAGTACGAAATAGAACTATTCTTAATAATCTATAGTACCCACATGTGGGTTTTACATTCAAAAGTAGTATAACTACAAAATATGAAAATTTTCGTGCTGGTTTGAGCCTCAAAGTAGAGGGAATGCAGCTTTCATCTAATTTTCACAATACCCATGAAAGAGATTGTAGGGAATAACAATAAAATGTAATTTTTGTAATGAATCGAGCAACAGAAGGGAGAAAGGACAGTGTTATTCAAATTTCTATGATACCCACAAGTAGATATACACTTAGATATACATAAAGAGGAGTTTGTTGTTCTGGGTCAAGCCCAAAATTCAAGAGAATGCTTTCTACAATGCACATTTGGCACAACCTGATATGGCCAAAATCTGAGTAGAGAAGAAACCCTCTAAGTCTCCAGAGAGCAAATGTTAGCAAAGAAAGTTACTAGTCTAGATCTATGGAAAAGCACCCTAGTCGTGGCCAAGAGTTCCAGAAAGCTTCCAAATGCCTTGGGTCCGAGCTCTTAAGTGATGGTCGAGCTTTCAATGAAGGTCGAGCTTACACAACAATTCAGGTTGCCAACACAGAAAATTCAAGAAAAATGTATTAGAAGCTGTGTATAGCCACGACCTCAAGGCTAGAAGAACAAAATATGATGCTATTAAAAGCTATGAATTTGTGTGCAGATGGCTTACCCTCGTGCTTGGAAGAGAAGAACAAAACCCACAAGGTGAGCTTCCTCTTAGAGCTTTTGAGATAAACACAAGATTATAGTAGGTCAGCCGAGCTTAACAATGCACAGAAGGTGCAAGGAGAGACCATGGATAAATGTGACAGACCGCGGCCTTGGGGTCTCTTGATATTCGTAATGAAGTGAAAAAGGCTATTATACCATGAAAGAAAGCTTACCCATTGGAGATTTATCTATCTGAAGAACATGGAGAAGGTTATCAAAGCATTCAAGCTCGAGTTCAACTCAGTCATGGTGGCGACAAAGCTTCTTTCCTTCAAACTAGAAAGTGAAAAATGAGTGATCATTAGGGTTTGACTTTGTTTTGATCAAAGCCCTAATTCGACCCTATGATGATCCAAAATATTCGATTAGAACACATGTTGAATTTCAATGGAGGCCAAACCTTTGCATTATGATTTATTAAAATCTGGGTCTAAATGTATATGAGGGGGCCTATTTCTCTTTGTTAGGTTGAAGGTTAAGTCTTTAAGACTTTTTCTTTCCTTAGTAATTTTGAAGGGCTTGAATATTGAAAATCAATTAGGGGTGAGTTGTGAATACCCTATGACTTAGGGTCAATTATTCTTTAGGGTTTTATTTTGATTGATTTTAAAGAAATCAATGGGATTTTTGATAAGGAGAGAAGAGATATGATGTGTAATGTTTTTTATGATTTTGTGAGAAAATCAAAGTATTGTAATGGAGTAGTAAGGAGATTTTCTTTTTGCAATTTTTTTTTTTTTAAATCTTTAATTTCAAAAAATAGATTAATTGTGCAAATCTGCATCTTGTAAAGCAGAATCATAAAGCGATATTCTATAAATTGCTTTGTGTTTTCTTTCTATTTTTAGCAGATTTTTGTTGACTTTTCCTCTTGGTCGGATTTCAGACCTATCTTGGAGAGATAAGGTTTTTTCTGAGCTTTTAAAGCAAGATTAGCCTATTTTTAGAGGCTTGACAGTGTGATCATAAAAGCAATATGCTTTTTTTTGCTTTTAGGCAGTTTTTTGAGGTAGTTTGAAGCCTTTTTTCCTTGATCTTTTTCTGAGCTTGGATTAGGGTTTCTTGAGAGTTCTTTTCAAAGACTGAGTCTTTTTGCTCTCCTCTCTCGGTAGTTCAGATCAGAGTTCCTGCTCATACACAATTTTTTGAGTTTGTGAATACATCATTGTACTCAGTTTCAGATTATGACATTCTCCTTCAGTTGAATAAAGACAACATTCCTACTTCTCATTTCTAGGTCCATTTGCAGTTTTAGTTTGATTTTATCTTGTGATTTTTGTTTATAGAATCCTTGTTTTTTCCTTAAACTGTAATTCTTAATGTAGAAAGTTCAAAAATATAGGTTGCATATTTTTCTTCAAATCGAGTCTTCATGCAAATCATTTATGTATCAATCGTTCTTGAGAAGTTGTGAAATATTGCATCTTTCTGAAAACTGTTTGTGAGGAAGAGATCATAACCGTCATTAAATCATCTATTAGTCATAGGCTTTGTTTTCAGTTCATCTTTATCCCTTTCCTCATAGGCTATTTTAGAATAGAATTCATCATTCAGAGAACCAACTCACTCTGGAGATTCCTTCTTCGTTCAGATCACCCACATCTGAAGAAGGTTTCCATGTTTCAGTAGATTGTTGAATATTGCATTCAATAGGTTGCAAATCTATTGACAACAATAACTTGACCAAAAATGATGAAAGTGATGGATTGCTATGAATTGAAATGCCTATAGTGATAATGCTTGAAGTTGTGGATCCATATTGTGGAAAGGATGCCTCTATTTATAGAATCCAAGGGTTGAAGAATGAGAGGATTTAATGAATGTGGGATAAAATGGGAGCCAATGAGAATGTGACAAGTGTCACAATTCTATTAGAGGAAGGTGGATCACATTTTGGGAAATGTGTGAGTGGAGGAGGATGGAATTGAAATAAATGAGAATGGTTGAGGATTTGAAAGGTTGTAAGAGGAATTGAATGAATGTTGTTGAGATTTGAGAGGATCTAAGAGAATTTATTTCATTTGTAAGAGTTATTGAGGATGTAAAAGGTTTTCGAAAACATTTGGAGGGAAATTGAATGAGAGGTTGTTGAGAGGAATATTCCTTGGAATATTCCTTTGTGAGGATAAATAGAGGAATTAAATAATCAATAGAAATTATTTTCATGTCCAACCTGGTTAGTTGACCATGGGTTGATTTAACTCTTTAGGAGTTAAAATCTAAAGGAATTATTAGTGATGATTAGAAAGGTGATTCAAGACTAATTAATTCAGAATTAATTAATTAGAATGGATTAGGAGATTGTGACATTTGATTTGATTGATTTAATCAAATGAGAGGATTTAAGGGGATTTAATTAAATGATTTTATTTAATTAAATGTGATGAAAATTAGTTAGAAGATGGGTGAATTAATCAATAAATTTAGTTATTTGATTAATAGTTGAATTTGCTGAATTTAACTAAATAATGCTGATTATTTAATTAATTGATCAATTTGAAGTGATTTAGGAAGAAATGGTGTTAGTTAATCAAAATTAGATGCATATTATTAATCAAGACTTTTTCGGTGTCTACATTAGCAACTAAACCATTTTTCTTAATGCTATCATTGATTATACCAGGAAAGGAAAGTGTGACTTTAGATACAATTGATGCTTATCTAGAGCCATTATATGATGAGCTAATGGAATTGTGGAAAGGAATTGAAGAAATTCAATATTTAAGGGATGGTCATTCAATCAAATTCACTTTAAGATATTCCTTATTGTTTATGATTCATGATCTTCCTACATATGGCACATTGTCTGGTCTCAATGTTCATGGATACCATGGATGTACTGCTTGAAACTTTAAGGATTTTGTGAGGCACTCAAAAAGTTTGCGTAAGTGTATTTATTATAGACATCGTGCTTACCTTAAAATGGATCATCCATATCGTTAACAAAAACCACAGTTCAATGGTCAAGAAGAGAATCGTGAAGCACCATTGCTAATAACAGGTGATTACATTGTTGAGAATGGACAAAAAATAATGTCATTTATTGAAAATGATGGGATTGCTGGTAGTAGATATGATCCATGTAATGAAAGCAGTGTAAAAAGATTGTGCATATTCTATAAGTTTCCATACTTTAAGGATATAGCCATTAGGCATACTATTGACTTTATGCATACTGAGAAAAATATAGCCTATGCTATTATAGAAACTCTTTTTGGTGCTTTTGATGCTATTTCATCACGTGAAGACTTTTGACAACTAAAGATTCATCAAAATCTTTGGGTTGAAAAATATGATGATGAAAAATATAGAAAAACTAATGCTCCTTATGTTTGGACAAAGGAACAATGTGCACAATTCTTATAGTTGATGTCTCAGACTCACTTTCCCACTGGATATGTAAGTAGTAGTATTAGAAGCCAAATTGACATCAATGGATTAAGAGGCCTCAAGACCCATGACTATCATGTCATAATGGAGAATATTTTACTTATTGTGGTAAATATATTAAGTTTGGTAAAGGGTCCAAGATTGGAAGTTATAAGGTTGGGCCTAATATTAAAGAGAATGAGTTTACATGTATTAGATCCTTCAAACTTTGATAGTTTGAGGGAGGAGGTTGTTGAAGTCCTTTGTCTATTGGAACGGGAATTTCCACCAACAATCTTTAACATTTATATGCATCTTTTATACATCTACAATATGAACTAAAGAATTGTGGATCAATAAGACAAGATGGACGTATCCTATAGAATGATATATGAAGGTTTTGAAAAAAATTGTTCGTACTAGGGAAAAACTAGAAGGAAGCATGTCTGAGGGATATTCAATGCAAGAGGCCATGGGATTTTGCATAGAATATATGAAGGATTTTAAAAATGTCAATCAACGTGTATGGGATGGTGATGAAGAAGAGACAATTGCAGGTGAAGTATTAGAAGGAAATGGATGTCGCTTCAAGCTATCACATCAAAAAAGAAGTGCGATACATGCCTATATTCTTCAAAACTTATCTTTGTTCGATAAGTGGCACAGGTAAAAAAAAATTACATAATAATTTATTTACTCAATTGCATTACACATTTATGTTATTAATCTTACTATTTGTACGTTAATATTCTATGTAGAAAATATGAAGAAGACAATCAAGCTTGGATGCAACATCGACCTCAAAATCATAGACATCATGCTGATTTGATTGAAGGTGATTCTTTTCCAAAATTTGAAGAATGGATTGCTAATGCAATCAGTGATGCAAAAGAAGGTCAAGATATAACAATGGAGGAAAGTGAGCTTTCACAATCTCCACATTTATAGGCTATGTGTTTCAATGGAATGTGGGCCTATGATAGTAATTTAAGAGTAGAATAAAAAGACAAAGTAAAGACAAATTATGATTGTGTTGTTAGTTATAAATTTCTTCATGAAACCAAGAAGAAATTTTATGTTGGATTCATTGAAGAAATTATTCAAGTGGAATATGGTGAAAATAATCTTATATTATTAAAATGTAAGTGGATCCGACCATCCACAATACAATTTGATGAGTATGGCTTTGTATGTGCAAATACAAGACAATTTTTATTAGATATAGATGAGCCGTATGTTTCCCATCTTCAAATTAACCAATAATTTCTAATTGATAATGTAAGAAGCTCAGGATGGTCATATGTCATTCAAACAAAGTCTCATTCAAAACAAAAATTCATGGAAGTTGTTGATATAATGCCTAATGGGAAATATGTTAATTTACAAGAAACATTTGAATAAGTGGATGAAGATGATGATGGAGTGTTTGAAGAATAAATTTTGATTACCAATGAAGAGATTGGGAGAGAGAATGTATTGCATGTCACAGATGCGGATGAGGAAGAAAATCCAACAAATGCAGACACAAGTGGTCAGGATTTTGATCTTGCTGGCAATGCAGATGATTATGATGATGTTTTTTCACCTTAAGAGGTTAGCTTGTCACCTAAACTTTGGTTATATGTATGGTGTAATTTATTATTGAATGTAATAAAGATCTAAGTATAGGTATGCTTATTCATTGTTGTTTTATTGATACATTTTTTAATGTAATTATCATTATTCTGTTGGTACATTTTATACAAAACCTAAGATGTTCACTATTGATTTGAAGTGAATTTAAAGTTAGGTTCAATCATTCTTCTTAGTTTTCTTAATTTAGTTGAAAATTTGAAATTAATTTTGTTTAGTTAGAATATAATTTCTTGTATGTCCTATATGTTTTCTAGATGCAAACATATAATGAACATCTATGATTTAATAATACATATAGATATCTTAACATTAGGTGAACTAATATGAGTAGTGAAAACCAACTATGAATAGCGCAGGGTGGCGGTGAGAACATGTTAACAACTAAAGTAAACTGTAGCCTCGCAAGGGGTAAATAGTGACACTGCGATATGGCCGTGAACAATCACTCAATCGCTAGAATTAACCTATTGTCCCATGAGAGTCCAAATGGGTGTGTGTGGGGTGGCAGTATTGCTAACACTACCATACCGCTACCCCATAGTAGTCTTGATATGATAGAGTAGTATGACAGTGAACAATCACTCGATCACTAGAATTAACCTGTCATCTTGCGTGAGTCCAAAGGAGTGTGTGTGGGGTAGTAGTACTACTAACACTACCCTACAATGGTCTTGAAATGAGAGCGATATTGAGGTACAAGATGTCAAAGCATTTAATGATTACACCATTTGATTTCATAAGATCAAAGGCTTGTATTCAAACTCAAAATATGGGTAGATTATGAAATGTTTTGCACGAATTAACATTAATAGTGAGGTGACCGAGCTCAATAGAAAATATTACTTGGGACCCGACAAAATTTTGGCAATCATTCACATAGCTTAGTGTACCATAGGTAAGGGAGTTCAAGTGAGAAGACTTTGCAGCTATTATTTTGCTGGGTAAGTTCACATAAACCCTCTATAGCAAGTGTATAAAAACTGAATTTGATTCTACAAGTAGACACTTAAAGAAATCAAGTAGGAGTAAATTATTCATCATGCCACCCAAAATAAGTCACTTGCAAGTAAAAAGGAAGAGTCCATAGTTTCTAAAAGAGAGAAGAGGTCCCTACAACAATCCATTTTAGATGTGTTACTTAATTCTGTAAACAAAGGATTCAAAAAGGTGTTTAAAGATACAACCCATGGATGTAGAAACCTAATTATCCTTATCTCAAGGTGGGATCTATTTTGGTACTTCTATGAAAAAAGGGATGACAAGATTCTAGTTTTGAATCCTTGGACCTTAGATTTGGCCAAATTAATAGTCTCAAATGTCTTCGTAGATGTTGAGTTTATTAAAGTATTGGCACAATATTATCACTCAACTACTAGAACTATAAGAATGATAGATGGCTCACCATTAGTGGTACTAACTAAAGAAGCAATTATAGAGTGTTTTATGTTAAACAAGCAAGCTATCACTAAGATTGACTTGGACAGAAGTGATGAGGATTATAAGAGATTCATAAAAACCTAAGGAGTGATGAAATTCCTTTGCACATGAAAATGGGTGTAAACAATAGGAGGATACCTATCTCCCCCCTCTCAAATTGAGCCATTTTCCATAGAATACTTCCAAGTATATTTCAAAAGAACTTATTTTTCTTTGTGCCAAGTTCTTGGAATAGATGCTAAAGAGATGATGCCAACCTATCTCATGATGATGGAAATGGAAATACAAAATCCTGAAGTCAACATTGAGTATGACTTTGCTGCTAAAATTGAGAAAAGGGCTACATGAGGGATTTTTGCAAGTAAGAGAGAACTTAGCTCCCATCACTTTCAGGAAATACTCTTTGTTGTGTCATTTAATATTGTACCAAAATAGAAATAGATGGACTAAAAGAATGTGTTTGGGAATGACTGATGATGAAGGGAATAGGTTGCCTATACAAAACTGGTGTTACATCTGGGATAGTAGATGTAAAAATAATGATTATGTAATATTTCATGATGATTTTGTAATAAAGGTCATGGCCAATATTGGTCATATTTCACCAAGATTTCCTAATAAAATCATGCAAGTATTAAGACCTTTAGCCTTGAAGCCAAAGTAGGGACACACTCACAATTTCAGTGATTGGTTCTTCTTAGCAGACCAAACAGTAATAAGGATCTATGGGTGTCCTCAAGACCCACATGTTTTACCTAAATTATTTTGTATTTGAATTGAATTTTAGAATTTATGTGGCAGATGTTATGGATGGAGAAAGATGTTATGAAAAGATAGAAAAAGGGGACATTCCTCCTTGACTTGACTGAATGTGAGGAGCTATTCTTAGAGTCTGACACTCTTGAAGAACTGAAAAACTATTTGAAAATGAGGTATTCATTGAAGTCATGAGGAGAAAGGGTCTTTGTTCCTGAAGGGCATATTAATTTTATAAAGTAGACACTTCTCACTAAAGCTTGGATTACCCATGTAATGGATTACAAAGAAGATATAATAAGAAATTTCTTTACATCTGATGAAGTTTTTCATAGGAAGAGGAAGTGGGAAATCATAAAGAGGCTTGAGGAGGAGAAGAAGAAAAGGGACATTGGATTCCAAGGATTCTATATTGAAGAAGGGGATCCTATCAAAAGGATGAACTTAATAGTTGACAACTTTGAAAGATTATATGTTGAACTAGAAAAGAAACCTGAGGGTCAATCTTCAAAACCCTCCAAGCTGCCCATCAAACCAAGTGGTATTGTAATCATAGAGCCTTTACCAGACATTGCCATAATACAATCAGAAGCATCCCCTAAGAAACCAAGTCATAAAAGGAAGAAGACACATGGAGTGGCCCCTTTAGTGGTGTAACTGAGGGTAAATTTTAGGATCATCTTATCAATCAATAAAGCATATAAAATAAACCCAAAGATCTATCAAGAATAATGAAAAATAGAAATAAGAACAAATATACCTTTCATTTGTAGGAGTTTCCATGATTCACCTTGATAGTACCTTCTAACTTGTTGATTTGTGTTGCCCTCAGATTCGACGTGCGAGCAATCCTTGACGAAGACCTACACAAGCTTTGAAGGATTTGAATCTAAATGCCTATGCCTATGTCTATGACAAAATGACTCTAAAATGCCAAATTAATCTAAGTATTAATATGCCAGAATATTGTAATCTATGTGTGTCTCTGTCTAATGTGTAATAATCTCTGTGTGTAATCTAAAAATGAGAGGAAAATGGCATTTTATAGAAAATGTCATTTTGAATGGACGGGTGAGATTGACTTCTGACTAAGACCTAAAATGAGAGGCCCAGATTAAATATGATAATCCCTAATTAGGGTTAGGGAAGAATTATTAATCGAGCGGTCAAGATGCCATTTAAGAAGATCGAATCGACGGTGGAGAATAAATGAGGAAATTAATTCAAAAATAAAGATTTTCGAAAATCAAGAAGATAAAGACTGCCTAATTTGTGAGATTCGAAAAATCAAGAAGATAAGGGTTGGATTGAAGATCAAATTTGGAAAATCAAGAATCTACTCGATTACTTGATTTTTGGAAGATTAGTTACCAATTTGGAATTAAATTAATTCCAAATGTGAATTTTGTGAAATAATAAATAATCGATTTTCAGATTATTTACCAAAATGGACCGTCAGTTAAGATTGAGATGACATTTTAAATAATTTAATTTATTTAAAATGAGAGGAATATTAATTTTGTCAATTAAATAATTAAAGATAATTATTTAATTTAGCAGATAAGACTAATTAATTAAATAAATTAATCAATTCATTTAATTAAAACAATTAGTGACATATTAAATAAATAAATAAAACTTATTTATTTAATAATCAGGAAGAATAAATGAATAAGGGTTATTAAATAAATTCAAAAATTTATTTAATTAAGGGAAGACTTAGACAATTAATGACGTATTTAATAAATAAATAAATAAAAATTTATTTAATAATCATGAAGAATAAAAGGACATGAATTAATTAAATAATTATGAATTATTTAATTAATAGTCGAATGTGGACCAAGGACATAATTAAATGTCATAATTATGCTAGGATGAAAGTGGTAAAAATGAAGCTTGCAGGCCTAGGTCATTTTAGGTGTCTACATTTTGCCCCTCTTTGTCATAATGTAGCATGTCGCATTGTGACAAAGAAAATAAGTCAAAAATATGCCCCAGTGCAAAATAAGATGAGGAAGAATGACAAGGAGGGTTGCGGTATGCCCCCTCGAGAGGACAGACAGGTTCCAAGAACACGGGTGTGCTCTCAAAATTAATGAGAAGACTAGAATATGAAGAGACAAAGAAATGTTAGTGCAAAAGATATGGATGATGATATGGATGCAATGCCTATATGAGATAGGCGAGAGAGGATGACAAGACAAAAAGAGATGCATGTTAGTTTCTAGACCAAATCCTTCAAAACATTGCCATAGGACTTTTAATATTTATTGCTCTTAATCATCATTGGGTGGTAAAATGACACAAATGGACAACAAACACCATGATATGACGTAGACCAAGGTGTGCAAGGTCATCCATTTGAAAAACAAACAGTCACAGACAAGGAATGTCCTAACTCATACTAAGGGCAAAGTTGCCCCAGTCTTTTTGTCAAGGCAATCCACAGACAACAGTCAAAGAAAATAAAATAGGCCAGGAGATGTCATCGCACCTCTAAATCCTTCATGGGACATCCTCGAGGTAGCTAGTAACATGACCAAAAAGACAAGATAGTAAAAATATAAGACAAAATAGCCAAGATAGTCAAAAGATAAGACAAGATAGACCAGAAAGATTAACAACCATTTTATTTTGTTTTCCAATGTTTGTTTACCAAAGATTGATTTCTTGTCGGTTTGACAGTTTTGACAGTTTAAGAGTTTTGTTAATTTGACGGTGTTGACAGTTTGACGAGGCCTATTGTCAGGAAGGACACATCCTAAAAAAAGCAAAGGACATTTTGACGAGGTCCAAATCCAAGAAGGACACATCTTGAAGAGGACCAAAGAGTGACGAGACTGACATTGTTTTGACTAATATGTTTTGGCAAGTTGACTGATGTTGATTGTATGATTGATTGGACTGTGATGTCTAATTTTGACCAATTTTGACATTGACGTTTCAAATGAGTGTCTTGTGTCTAAGTTTGACTATGTCTGACTTATTTGACCAATGTGACGATTGTGACAAATGCCATGATTTTATTTGGACCAACCTAAAAGGACTGACCTAATGTCCGGGGACTCATTGACTGATGGCCTTGCCTACGTAGCAAATGTGCAGAGACAATGTAGTTCGACTATGGCATGGACTGACTGACATGACTGACTTTGACTCCATTTTTAGGATTTTGACATTGATTTGGATGTTTGTGTTTTCTTTGGACATTTTCTGAATTTTTTTTTGTCTTTTCTTCAGGACATTTTATGATGTTTTTTTTTTCCAGGACATTTTATGATGATTTTGTCTTTTTTAAGGACATTTTATGATTTTTTTGGATTTTGACGTTTAAGAGGATCATGAAAAATGCATGTGACTGATACCTACACATGAGAATCCAAGGAAAAACATGATTGTGCCCCTAGTCAAGCTGAATACCAATTGACAGGTGATGACAACGTTGTTTGACGTGGGAAGGACGCATCCCGAAACAACGTGAGGATGATGACGATAATGTGATGAAAGTATGGAGGTCTACAGTTTGGCCAGGAATGCAGTCAAGTAAAATTTTGGATAATGTGCTTGTATGAATTAGACTCGTTGCATTTGGAATGACTTGGTTAGGACTAGATGGGATGATGATTATCCTTAGACCGTTTGACAAGGGAAAGCCAAGATAGGTGACATGCATGAAAGGATAAGAGGTGGCCTTGGTAAAAGACGAGAGACATGAGACTAATGGAATTGTCATATGATTTTCAAGGACTGTCATATAAGGACAATAAGACTATGACGGTCAATGACATGATGTTTCATGGATAATGTATGACCAAAGGATAGGCATGTCAAGAGTTTTCCCAAAGCATGATTTATGTGTGCCAGTTTTATATCAAGACTGAGGTAAGTGGGAATGATATGGATTAAATGGTTGGATTCCAATGTCAAGAGGAAGGCCTAGGATATGAGACGACTTGCCCCCAAGTGTAAGAGTCTACATAGATGATTTATTTTACACATGATGCCTGTTTTCCAGGTTTTCATCATGGTACTTATCCTGGGTGCCTGTTTGCCAGGTTTTCACCATTGGATGAAATTTTTCTCTTTACTATTTTCTTGACTTTTTGATTTTTTTGGTGTCACCAAGACACCTGTTTTCCAGGTTTTCATCAGGGTGATGATTTTTTAATTTTTCAAACTTTTTTTTTTGTATTTCTGATATTGTGGATAGCCTGGATGCTTTAGATTACCACTGACTGTTCTGAATCCACTGACGGTGCCGATGTAGAGACTGGTGCCATGATATGCCAATAATGACCTTGCTGAAGGAGTTGTCTTGTCAGGATCGTAACACTTGTATACAACTGATTGATGTCATTGTGATCCTTTCTGATACTAGAGTTGGCCTTATCAAAATACGCACATCGCAATAGAGTGCCATGAGAGTCCTTGTGGTAAAGAGTTGCTGCCATGATGTGACAGATTTGTGACGTGAGATTTTTGGACTTTAGGAGAGATGTAGGATTATGACAGATGATGGTAGATGTGGAAATGTTGTTTGGACATTTGGATGAATGACTTTTTATTTTCCAAACTTGGGATGTTGGATGACGGATTTTGGAGGGATGGCGTTTGGAACCAACACCTTTAGATGTCTTTCTTGATGACCATTTTGAAGGAGGTGGACATTTGTTGTATGTGGGAGTCCTCTTGTCTTGTGGCTCCACATTGTGATTGACTTTTGTATTTGACTTGGTGTCTTTATTTGATCCATCTTTCTTTGGGATCCATTTTAATTTCATTTGTCCACTTGTCCTTTTGTTTGATTCAATGGCCTTTGACATTTGATTTTGATCTTTTGACTTGTAAGACTTTTGTTTGTGTTCATTCCAAAGGGAAGGTTTATTTATGATGGAATGATGGTTCATGGTGTGGGTGGAGGGGGTGTTGACAACAATCTTATGACAAGGATTTATCATGGACTCCATTTTGACATTTGTATCTGACAAAGCTGCCCTCAGTATCGAGGAGGTACCACTGACATTGTTGGATTTACTAACTGAAGAATACCCAAGACCTTGATATTTTTAATTTTCCTGAAGTTGTATTGGTTCTCGAATGCCTTGTTTGTGTATGCCTAGTCCTTTGCCTTGATATTGCATGCTTTGACAGATTCTATTTGTGATGGGGTATTTGTTGTTTTAAAAGCAAGATGCTAACCCATCATTAGGTATGTGGATACTATCACTTGTAATATTTGCGTTTGCAAGAAAGCCTGCTCTGACAAACATAGATGACCCTAGTTGATAAAGTGTCTTAGCATCATTGTCATGTTGGATATATTCCTGATTGATATCTTTGGTTTGATCGTGTGACATGTCAGGTTCAGATGATTCTGTTGTTGCTTCCAAGGCAATGTCGAAGCCATCATTATGTTTAGTGTCATAGAGTCCAATGATTTTAGCTATAACTTGATCATATGCAAGCATGTCCCTAGTGGAAGATTCTTGTTTTGGAGGAATATCGTCTATGTGTCCCATGGAGGCAAGTGTCTCATCTTGGAAAGTGTCGATAATCAAGTCCTGTATAGGGTCGGAAAGTATTTGATCATGAATGGCATAAAGGTCAAGGAGTGGATCATTTTGGACTTCTTGGTCAATGGTAGGGTCTTGGTCGAAGATGGGGTTGTCATAGATTTGGACTTCTTGGTCAATGATGGGGTCTTGGTCAAAGATGGGGTTTTCGTGGATGATACAATCGGAAATAGGGTCATGGGATGGACTACCTTGTTCTTGACATGAGGGTGACATTATAAGGTCATGCTTTGGACTTTCATTTTGACATGTATCCTCAAGTTTAGACAATGGGATGTTCCTTTGAGTAATGACAAAATTTCCATGACTAGATGTGGCTTGTGAGGGGGTGACTTGAAAAGGATTAATGAACAAAGGACTAGGATAGGACGTGGGAACTTGGACTGGACTAGTATATGAAGGACTAGGATAGGACATGGGGACTTGGACTGGACTAGCATGTGAGGGACAAGGATAGGACATGGAGTCTTGGACTTGATTAATATGGTATGATGTGAGGACTTGACATGAGTTGTTAGATGATTGATAAGGCATGTAGACTTGGACAAGATTGATAGGTGAAGAGTCAGAATATGACGTGGAGGTTTGGAATGGATTGGTGGACAGTTGGCTTCCCTTGTCAAAGTTAGGATAAGGGTGATAACTAGACATGTGTTGTGAATTAATGGCAGGATTTGTGTCAATTGACTGTTGATGGTGAGGGTAGACTAATGGAGGTGGCAAAGTATTTATGTCAAAGCCTTGTGGTAACTTAGCCCCTTGGTCCAAAAGCATGGCTAGATACCTTTGAGGGTCGCGTAAGATTGAGTTTTCTACGAAGGAGACTATATCAGGATTTTGCGCTGCAGCTTCTAAGTCTTCTACATATACTCGTCCATTCTGGTCTCTTTTTATTAATGGCTCAAAAATGTTTTGTGATGAAGATGGCATGTTCATGGAAGATTGCATGTTCATGTTGTGAAATGGGTCGAAAAAAGGTCCAATGTTTGACTTGGTTGTTTCTAGATGTTTGACCGTTGTTTGGTTTGTTTCAGTATCCAGAAAACACTTGCAAGCACGATATTTTGACTGTAAGCAAGCACACATGAAACAAGTACAATCCTATGGTTAGGCTAGGACAATATTCGCTAGATTCCACGTGGGTTTCCCCAACTGCATATTTGTAGCATGTGAATTTAGAAGCTTGGCTACACGGGCTCCCCCTTATAGTACACTCTCTTCTCAGGCCAACCAAGCTTCCAACCCCCATGAAACTCCCATGGCAGATTGATCACCTCTACTACAAACTATGAAAGTGTGGATGCCTTCACACCGACCGATGCTGCACTAGCAAATAGAAGGTTTTTGGCTTACTACACAAAGGTGTTTAATTCGGGACCCCCGTTTGAGTGGCCATACATGGGGCAAGAGATTAATCACCAATTAGGTGGCACTCCAGCCTGAAGAGGTTAAGCTCAACAGGGTTTAAGGGAGTACTACTCTGTCCCTATGACACATCCGCATTCGTAATCTTAGGTTTTCCCTTAAGATTCACATTTATATACCGGTCGGGGGTAGCTTGGCCTTAGCTCTGTTGCCGGTTTGAGTCGCATTGGGGTGATGAAATCCCCAGGCATGCCCAATTTCTAGAGTTAGTGACCATTTCTCTTACACCCAGGATCGTACGAATGCGCAAGGGGAGAGGATACTCCGATATACCAAATCGTGAGGGTAATAACATATAAAAAACGGGTTTGGTTTTTTGGTCACCGAGTTTTCACAAGGTGAGAGCATACTCACCTACCATTTTGCAAACACACTCAGAAACATTAGAAGACATGTTCTTTTTAATTGCATTGAAATTAAGTGTGTTCTAATCTAAGAAAAATACAAGCACAATGTTTTGATGTTTAGTCTTCGTCATTCGAACCTGCAAGACCACAAGTTAGGAGTTTGATAATGATCTTCAACTATCGATCTGCAAAAATAGTTAGATGCATCATTTTTGTCCACTTGATCCAATGTGTCTTTTGAAGTGTTTATTTTCTGCACATGCACAAAACCAACATCAAACCCTAACAAGATACTTGATCACTACTGTTAGAGGGTTAGCTAGTCACAACAAATCTGATTTTTAGAAAAACATTTGATTGTAAAATTAAAAATACAGAGAATAAAACCTATCTAAAATCTCAAGAGGTTTCCAAAAATGTAAGTAAATCAGAAAAATTTGCTGTTTTGCACCTGAAATTAATTTTTTATGAAAAATCATAATTTTTTTATAAAAAATACAAAACAACTCTGAAAATTCTTATTTTTGGACTGGAGTCGTTTGATTTCATCCCAAATCTGCAGAAAAAAAATTGTGAGTAGGTCTACAACCGTGAGTGAGATATATGCAAATATTTTTTTAAACCCCAATTTTAAAAAAATTATTTTTTGACTAATAATTTCGCTTCCAAATTTAAAAGATAAAGAACAGACCCCTATTAAAATCTAGAGAGATTTCCAAAAATGTAAACATATCTGAAAAACTCGATAATTTTCTCTCAAAATTAATTTTTTATGAAAAAGAGAAAATAAATTATAAAAAATTAAAAACAGATCCAAAAATTATGATTTTTGGAATGAAAGTGCATGATGTTGTCCCCAAGCTGCAAAATTTTTTTTGTGAGAAAATACATAGCCATTTGAAAGTTATAGTCAAATATTTGGGAACTAGGGCTTTATCCAAAATGATGCCAAACCTGCAACAAAAAACAAACAAAACCTGCAACAAAAGAATCCAACTCCAAGATTTCTCAAAATGTGTTAAAATATGTCAAGTTCACCAATGTAACTGAGGGTAAATTTTAGGATTAGCTTATCAATCAATAAAGCATATAAAATAAACCCAAAGATCTATCAAGAATAATGAAAACTAGAAATAAGAACAAATATACCTTTCATTCGTAGGAGTTTCCATGATTCACCTTGATAGTACCTTCTAACTTGCTGATTTGTGTTGCCCTCATATTCGACGTGCGAGCAATCCTTGACGAAGACCTACACAAGCTTTGAAGGATTTGAATCTAAATGCCTATGCCTATGTCTATGACAAAATGACTCTAAAATGCCAAATTAATCTGAGTATTAATATGCCAGAATATTGTAATCTATGTGTGTCTCTGTCTAATGTGTAATAATCTCTGTGTGTAATCTAAAAATGAGAGGAAAATGGGATTTTATAGAAAATGCCATTTTGAATGGACGGGTGAGATTGACTTCTGACTAAGACCTAAAATGAGAGGCCTGGATTAAATATGATAATCCCTAATTAGGGTTAGGGAAGAATCATTAATCGAGCGGTCAAGATGCCATTTAAGAAGATCGAATTGACGGTGGAGAATAAATGAGGAAATTAATTCAAAAATAAAGATTTTCGAAAATCAAGAAGATAAAGATTGCCTGATTTGTGAGATTCGAAAAATCAAGAAGATAAGGGTTGGACTGAAGATCAAATTTGGAAAATCAAGAATCTACCCGATTACTTGATTTTTGGAAGATTAGTTACCAATTTGGAATTAAATTAATTCCAAATGTGAATTTTGTGAAATAATAAATAATCGATTTTCAGATTATTTACCAAAATGGACCGTCAGTTAAGATTGAGATGACATTTTAAATAATTTAATTTATTTAAAATGAGAGGAATATTAATTTTGTCAATTAAATAATTAAAGATAATTATTTAATTTAGCAGATAAGACTAATTAATTAAATAAATTAATCAATTCATTTAATTAAAACAATTAGTGACATATTAAATAAATAAATAAAACTTATTTATTTAATAATCGGAAGAATAAATGAATAAGGGTAATTAAATAAATTCATAAATTTATTTAATTAAGGAAGACTTAGACAATTAATGATGTATTTAATAAATAAATAAATAAAATTTATTTAATAATCATGAAGAATAAAGGACATGAATTAATTAAATAATTATGAATTATTTAATTAATAGTCGAATGTGGACCAAGGACATAATTAAATGTCATAATTATGCTAGGACGAAAGTGGTAAAAATGAAGCTTGCAGGCCTAGGTCATTTTTAGGTGTCTACAAGTGGCATATGAAATTAGTGGAGTAGGGGATATTGAAGAGGTAATCGATGTACTTTTGAATTTTAAAGATGATGAAGTTGATCAACCACCGCCTAAGCTTGCAACTAATGCTCACAAACCAAAAGAAAGAGTGGATGTACATGGGCATAATGACCAAGAATTACATAATGATGAAAGGGTGATTGCTGCCCTTAGATTTATTGAAGATGATGAATTTATTCAAACTCTTGAGTTTAAGGATTTTTGGTTTAAGATGAAAATGAAATAATTTGAGGAGAGACTCCAAATTAATAAGATGGGAACTAAGGAGTCATAGAATGACCAGATTGTTTCCCAGACTTTTGAAAAACTCAAGATTAATGAAATTACTATTAGCCCCCAAGAAAAAAGAAAATTGGTCTTAGAAAGCAATATACTAATTATTCCTAAGATGAACTTAAAGAAGACATTCTTACTAGATCAAGTAAGAAGCCAAGAAGATCCCATGTTGGTTTCTAAATTCAATTCAGATGAGAGAATGAGTGGCACAGGTTATAATCCAAGAATTGAAACCCCATCCTTTTGGACAAAGCAAAAAAGAACATAAAAACCAAGATTGCTTGATGTTGTAAAAGAAATGAGAGGCATTTCCATGGTAAAGAAACTTCAAGACACATTAGCATTGGAGGCAACTGCTATGACAATGCACTCAACAATGTTTACTAGGGATGCAGTTAAAGGTATGAAGCTTAGATTGGTAGAATATGAGAAAGAATAGACCGATCTAAATGATGAAGTGAATAGGTTATTCATAGAAAATGTGAAATTGAAAGAGTAGTTGAAGGGAGAAAGTCCTTCCCAAAGCAAAAAATTAATAGTATACCAACCCCCTGCCATCCAGACTGATACAGGTGCAATCAGTATTGAACAAGTAAATGTGCTAAAATAGGAAATTGAGAAGTTGAAAAAGACTAATGAAGAAACAAAGGAAAGAGAAAAGAGAGAAACCTTCATGATATTGGAACATATCTTGGAGCGTAGGGTTAAACTAATTGTGGAAAAATTGGAAAATGTGTATGAATGTTATGTCTCCTTGTGACAAGCAGTTGATCAGATAAAGGCCCATGTACCTATATTGGATCCCTTATTCAAGAAATGGCAACCTGTACATCACACCTTAATGACTTTATGCAAGATTTTACAAAGGATTGTTGAGGCCCCCGCAGCTTTAAAGCCTACTAAGCAAATGGTCTGAATGGTCACAAATGAATTTCAATACATATTTGCAGAAGAGAAAAAGATCAAGGAAAGAATGGATTCATTTCACACACTAAAGTAGTGGTTTGTGCCTAAGATACTGAGGGATGATGATCAAATGAAAGGATCCAAGGATTGAATAGATGAGTTTAGCGAAATGGTTCCCAACTTCCTCACTAGTTTACAGAAGGATCGTGAGATAAATCTTCACCACCTCAATTTAACCTTGGATGGAATAATTACACTATATGTTGGATAATCAAAATTTATCACAGATGGCAAAGCGTTATTAGATGATAGATGGAAGAGTCACTTGGACAACACACAAAAAATCCAAGAGTACAAATGGCCTCATGATTACACGGTGTACCAATGGGAGAACACATGTATAGCTCCCCTAGAAGAATAGGCCTTGCAGTGAAGTACCAATCCTTGTAGATACTATCATGAAGAGAGGACCTTGCCAGATCTAAATGATCACGGGTACCTTATAATGAGTAATGGACTTTTGTATCTTGTGAGTGCTCTGGACTTCAACATCTAATCATTTCTCTTCATTTCTCATCTTTCATTGCTTTTATGTAATCCTATGTAAACAACGATAATTAAGACTGGGTAATTGAAAGACACTTTTTGACATGTCAGTCAAGAATTTTTTTTGAAACATATTGTAAAATCTTTTTGAAGATCAATAGAATGAAGTTATAATTGGTGCCTGAATTCTAGTTACAATTGTTTGTTGAAGTGAATTAATGAATGTTATCTTGTTGTCTCCAGTTTTATTTTTCCTTGTTATTTAAATCAATATATAAAGAGTATATCTCGTTTATCAAAACACATTTGTTGTCAAACAATTCATTGTGTACTACTTTTTGGTGTCAAGTCTTTGGTAATTATGGTTAGTTTCATTACATTCAAATTTTTAATTTTGGGAAATTATATACAGTAAATAGATTGATGACTGTTTGGATAGTGAAATTAGCTCTCTTAGAAATTAATTGAAATATCTTATCTTGAAATATCTAGAAGGATTATTTTAATTAAAAAGGATTTTGTGGTTATTTTTCTAACAATGATTAACAATGATTTTACAGTGCAACTAGCTTGCTATTTTCATTCAAGATACAAATCATGATCAAAGTCAAGCACATACCAAGAAGATGGTACTCTACTTCAAACCCTTAACCTCACTTAGTTTAGTCTACTTACATGAGGATATTAAGGAAGTTGCTAAACAATTAATATATATCAAATGTTGTTGTTTGTGAAGGAGAATCTTGTGAGATCCAATATGGCAGTGGATCAATATCTGGTTTCTTAAGTAAAGATGATGTCATAGTTGGGAAACTTGCTGTGAAACATTAGGTTAGTAATTTTGGGATGTTAAGGCTTCCCAGTTGGATATCAAAGATCTTTTCTCATCAACTTAATTTGGAATTTATTTATAAATGGATTCTTTCATGGTGTAGGTCTTTACCGAGACAACACATGAACTGGGGTTGAAATTTTGTTGTCTAAGTCTGATGGCATTCTTGGGCTTGGTTTCTAGGAAATTTCCATTAATAATGTTGTTCCATTCTGGTTATTGTTGATAGCCTTCATTCTATAATCTGAGCATATCACCTTTCTTAAATTTTGAACAAGGTTCTGAAGTCAAGGGTTCAATATGCATATTTCAGGCCTATGTTGAACACTATTTAAGGCATTTGTTGACAAGGCTACAATTTTTTAATTGATTTATTTTTCTACTGTGTTTGGACTTACTTTTGTAAACTTGAAATATACAATGCACTTTTATTCTTTCTCAATCAAGACTAATAGTAATTTTGTTCATTGTATTGAGGCACAACTTCACTCATGGTGGAAAAGGAATCACCCTATTGCTTATATGAAATGGAACGTTGCATATAAAGGAGGAAAGATTCTAGCTGGGTTATTATTTTTGATAAGAAAAAGTAGGTTTTGAAGGGACCTTGAAACCCTTAACAATGGTAAAAAGTTGCAAGAAAGACTAAACCAATAAAGCCCGTAGCCCAAAAAAACCAAAATGATGACAACAAAAATTAACCATGAAACCCATCAACAACCCTAAAGCAAAACATCAACAACAAGGCTGACCAAGCAAAAAAAACAAGAAAGCTACAACATTATTTCCCTAACATTAACTGAGGCCAAATTTTCCTCAATGACCCCCTTGTACATCTCCATCACATCCCTGAGCTCCTCAAATGAAATAGCAACCCACTTCTTGGTCTTGATCCCCATTCTTAATCATGGGCTAACATCCACATCCTTCTCCACAGGAGGAGCAGTATCCTCATTCTTCTCCATCATTTTTGCTAGTTGGGTTATTGTTGACTGCATTGAAGGAGAAAGCTTCATATATGGGACACAATCAACACTCTCCTTCTTGGATTCTACATGTTACAACTTGCTCCAAGAAGATTGCCCATGTTGTAGAAGTTTTAAGAGATGAAAGGGGCATGTTCTCACATTGAAGGGCTCCAAGCATGCGTTTCCATCATTGCAGAAGTTTTTTGGAAAAGTTTATTTCTTGTAGTCATTTCTGTGAAATATTGTAACTCATGTTTTTAGTCTTGTGACTGAAAATAAAAATTGTAATACTCTATTTCTAAGTTGTAACTAGAACACCTTTCTTTTATGAATAAATTTCACCAATTTTTTCCTTCTCAATGACTGTCTTATTGTATGCAATTGATAATTGATGTGTATTTATGTGTTTTATGTTTAAATCCTCAAATATTAGTCAATTAAAATGACTAAATATACTATTAATTGACATCAATCAATTGTAGACACTGAAAAAATGTCTTAGTCTACGAGCATCATTTTTCCATCATCTTGGTATTCTTCTTAACATAATTAAGTAATTTTAATTATTTAATTAATTCATTTCTTGATCTTTATTCTCCTATGATCAATTAAATTATTTATTTAATTGTGTTGCTAGCACTCTTTCCTTCTACAATTAAATAAATTATTATTTATTTAATTATTTACTCTTCATTATTCGTCTATAATTAAATAATTATTCATAATTATTTATCTATTCATTGATCCTTTTCATTCTTCTATAGTTAAATAATTATTAAAATTATTTAACTCTCTTACCACCTTTCCTCTATTAAATAATTAATTTGACTTAATTATTTAATTTATCTTTCTTCACTTGCCTCTATATTTAATTTAAATAGTTGTATAATAACTTTTAAATTAAATATTCATTTTCCCTTTCTCCATAAATAAATAATCTAAAATGATTATTTGTTCCTCCATTATCTTTTACCAAATTTAAAAGGTGGTCAAAGATGCCTTCCATGAATTAAATAATTTATTTTATTCCTCCACTTCCTCTCCCAAATTAAATAACAATGTGATTTAATTGTCAAGATTCCCTTCTTCAATTAAAAATTATTATTTAATGGCCCACATGCTCTCCCAAATTAAATAATTATATTATTTAATTTTCTCCACTACTTTCCCTCCACTTTCTCATTTCAAATCTTGACCGTTGATTCTGTTTGGTCTTCTTTCAATCTTGATTTTCTATCCTTACCCATCCCTCATCCACCACATTTTGGTGCATGAATCCTCCACCATTGATCTTGGCATCTTTTTAGAAGATCGATCCTATTTGTCCGTTCGAAAGCTTTTCTATAAAAGGTCTTCTCTTCCATTTTGTCTTTACAACCACATTTCTCCAAAATTCTTGCTATCTTGTCATTGTTATTTGCAAGTATTCAAGCACTTCGAAATCTGAGAGCAAAGCTTTGCAACTTGAGAAAGAATGGAGGAGAAGCAAGGGAGATGAAGCAACTTTGATAGGGGAGTTTTATTTTATGCTTTCATTCTTGTTTGCTCTCTTTTACTATTTGTACTCTCTTGTTTGGATTTAAAATTTGGGCTTAGATATTTTGTAGAGTGGTTGCCACTTTGGTCTTAGCCATTTTTCATTTTCAAATCTTACATTTGGTGAACCTAGCATAAATCTTACAATTTTGTAGAGAAATTCGTTTGTTTTCCTGTTTGTTTTTACTATTTTGTAGGTTACAACCAAGAATTCACACAAAATCCCGTCATCTTCTTATGAGCACAGAAAAATGAGCACATAAAATATTAAAAAATGATTATCTATATTTTTTAGGTATTGCTCTTAGCTTTCCAAAACTTCAAACAATTTTAAATTTTGTTAGCTTTTGATAAAGTTATGGTCATTTTAGTGCTCACAACTTTTTAAAATTTAGCTGTTAATACCCGCATTTTCTTTTGTTTATAACACTTTTGTTGTACAATATTTTTCCAAACTCTTTCTAGGTTTTGAAGGTCTATTACTTAGCTTTCCATATATTTTTACGATTTAAAATTTTGTTTAGTTTTGAGAAAGTTATCACTATTTTAATTTGTTGTTATCATTAAAGGTTTTTTTGGTTTACTGATGTTTTGTTTTCAGCGTGTGGCTTTCATCAAGGAGATCTAACTTGTGGTTTTGTAGGATTTTTGGCTTGTTTTTGGATAATAAATATTTTGTGTTTTTCAACACACTTCTTGAAGAGCTAAAATTGCATTTCACCCATTAGTCTTAAAATTTATAACAAATTGCATTTACACTCATGAGGATAAAATGAACCAAAATTTGCATGACACTCATTTGGTCTTAAAATTTACAACAAATTACATATTCCACATTAATGAGGCTTAAAATGAACAATAAATTTGCATGAATCACTCATTGGCCCTAAAATTTAAAACTACAAACTTGCATCACATTCATAAGGTTAAAATGAACATGCATTTCATTCATGAAGGTTAAAAAAACAACAACAAAATGCATATTATGCTCATGAGTTTTAAAATGAACATGCATCACATGTCATTAGCTTGAAAATAATCCAAGTGTTTGTTTCATCATAAGCAAGGGTTAAAATTAACGAGTTTTTTCGTGTCTTGTAGTTTGCATTTTGTCATTGGATGCGTATGCTCTTCTCTCATGCCACTTGGCGATCTTGAGGATTAAAAGAATTCCTTTGAAACTTGTACAACCACCCACACATTTGGATTTGGAATTAAAATTAACCCCATGTGAGTGTGAGACAAAGGCATTGTGTATGCTCTCTCCTTGTGCTTCGTGAGATCTGGGAGATAAAAAACAACGCACTTCCTTGATTTTGTATACCTTTAGAGGGCCTTCCATCCCACTTCAAAAGATGGGAATGACCCAAGCAGTTACAAAACTAAGACCAAGATACTTTTGAACAACTATATAAAAATGTGTTTGTGACAAAAGTCATAAGCAACAGGTGTGGATGTGTCATACCAACAAGTGCCACCCCTAGTGTCCATGTGACATGTCAAAATCCTTTCTTAGGAAGGGACTGGGAGGCCTCTTGATTGAAATAATCTTGAGCTAATCTTGCCACATGTATGGCCACCTTGAATGAAAGCCCTTACTAAGAACCAATTGTTTTAGTGGCCAAAATACCTTTCACTTGCTAGCATAGGAATGATCGTTTTGAAGCCACCCCACATTTTCACCATTCATGTGTAGAGGAAGAAATTCCTCTTTGGGGAATGAGAATTGGTGTGCCTGAGAAGTGTGTGTCGTGTAAGGGGGAGCCAGTGCCATCAAGTCTCTAGTTTTTTCCTTGTTTGTTTGGCTGGAGAAATCCAAGTGGGAATCTAGCAGGTGGTATCTTTTTTGAGCCTAGGATTGTGCATGTTGTTTATGAGTGTCTTTATTTACATTGGAATCAAACTTTTTCACACTCAAAATAAGACCAAACAAGTGTTAGTTGACTGTTTTCTATGTTTGACAAAATTCATTTCACAAAATCTCACCAAAACACCAAAAATAAGTCATAAAACTTGAATTCGTAGAATATCAGTCCAATCTCAATCATTTTGACAGTGATTTTATTATCTAAAAAATAGACTTGCAATATTTGATCAGTTCATATTCCCCACTTCCATTTAGGATTACATTGCATTCTAGGTTACTTATCCTTTTCCTTACATAATTAATCTTAGACCTTAGGTTGCATATCCCTTTTAGATTTTGGACATAGGAAGATTGCTAAGCCTTTTGACAGTCCATGGTTGCTTATCCAACTTGTGATTGAATTTTATCTTTAATTTATCAACCTTTTTCATTTTCATCTTGGTTAAAACTTGAGTCTCAAACTTGTGTCCTAGTTTAGAATCACCTTTTCAAAACCATTATCTTGGTCATCACAAAGGTCAATGAAATTTTGGTTTGTTATCTTGGACTTACAATAGCTTGGTAACCATCCCTTTGTCTTAAACCTTAAGATTCATATCTTTAGTGTCATCTTTCTAGTGTCATTTAGATTCATATCATACCCTTTGACCATAACTTCATTATCATCCTATCATTCCTTAGTCTTGCACTTAAATTGCACTTTCACCTTGCATCCTTATATCCCAAAAACACAAAAATATAGCTTAATTTCGTCTTAACCTTAGTTGCACCACCACCCTTGATCATTAACTTAGCATCATTTAGTCTCCATATAATTATCCTTGATCATTAATTGGTATACCTTTGGTATCCTTTACATCCATTAGTTTCGTTTAGCTTCATTTAGCTTCATCATTTAGTCATCATTATCCTTGCATGATCATTTTGCATCCTTATATCCAAAAAATCCCAAAAACATAGTTTAGCTTCATATAACCTTGCATTACCTTCCAAATTTGCAAGTCTTACATGGTTGAAACAAGGTCACAAACTAAAAGAATCATAGCACCAAATTTGGATCAAACTCGAATCAATCTACTCCATGAAGAGAAACACCACAAAGAGACCCAACCAATACATTTGATAATCTAAGTCTAGACGAATTCAACAATAAAATGAATCCCAAAGATATTGAAAGAGCTTACCAAGATCCAAGGATTTTATGCATGGTTGATGAGCTTGTTAGTGTTGATCATAATAGATTCTTCTATGCACTAGCCAAAAAAGGTGCTAAACTTCCTTAAGGCTTTGATGTCTCAACCATTGTGGAAGGAGATACTCAAAATCCATTTGCATTAGGGATGTCATATTCACAACAAATTTCAACTATACTACTTGGGAAAAACACATATGGCCGCCACTACCACACATATCCCTAGTATCTCCGCACTTGGAAACAAGATGACTCATGTGACAAGGAAAAAATTTCACATTTGGAAGCTCATCAAATTCCATGGGTAAGACCTTCACGAGTCCTCTTTTTCAAAACTCAAGCCAAGGTCTTACATCACAAGGTCCCACACCTATATTTCAAAATACAAATCAAGGTCCCACACCTTTACTTCAAAATGTAAACCAAGGTCCTATGCCTACACTCCAAAAGATGAATCAAGGCCCCTCATTCCAATTTCAAAGCACACCCTCATCAAATAAAAATCAACCAAACAAGTCTAGGAGAATTCACATTGTCCCACGAAGGGTACCAAACCAAAACATGATTCAAGGATCTAAATTTTCAAATACCAATCAAGGACCCACACCATCTTTCCAAAACACCATTCAAGGACCTACATTTTCAAATACCAATCAAGGACCCACACCATCCTACCAAAACACCAATCAAGGAACCATACCATCTTTCCAAAACACATATCAAGGACCAACATTTCAAATCTAAGGAACAAATCAAGGGCCCATACCACATTTTCAAAATGCCATACCAAATACAAACATGACCTTTGGGACCAATCTAAATGACAATTTCCCTCCAAATCAAACCAACACAAATGCAACATTTACACATCAATATCAACAAGGTAACCAAGGTCCCATGCCACAAAATGACAATTCAAAACCAAATCCAACATATGACCTCAACACCAATGCCCTAACGCACAATCAAACCAACACACCACCATATCTTGTTTATACCTTGATGCAATAGATACAAGCCATACAACAACAAATGATGAAAATGCAATTGGGGACTAGCAAGAAAACTTATTCCATGGAGGAATTGTGCCCCTATCCATTTGATAGAAATCTATACATCCCTCCCTTTCCCCCTCACTTCACAACACCAACTTTACCTAAGTACAAAGGGAAAGGAGATCCAATGGAACACATACAAGAATTTAATACGTCATGTATGGAAATCACAAATGATCCAACTTATTTGATGAGATTATTCCCAAAAATTCTCACGACACCATCCCTAGATTGGTTCACACACCTTCCTCTAGGGATTAGAACATGGGGTGAGCTGGTTGATAAATTCATTAATCACTTTACCTTTAACATTGAAAGTGATGTAACCCTTGCAACATTATACACAACCAAAAAAGAAGAAAGGGAGTCACTTACCTTATTTTACCAAAGATGGCGAAGTCTAGCTAGCAAGTTCCCTTGTCACATTCTTGAGAAACAACTAATCACCATGTTTTTTGAAAACCTTAACAAAGAAATGATGAGTGGTCTTCAAATCCAATGTTGCACAAATTTTGATGAAATCCTTGAGAAATGTGTCCTTATTGAAAAGGTCTTGTCACAAAAGGACTAGTCAAAGTACACAAAGAGACTCCAAAGTCCAATAATGAAAAAAGCAAATATTGGTCCCAAAACAAGAATGTCACTAATGATGGAGTTGTAGATGCTAAAGTGATAAAAAAAGGTCCTACAATTCACCTCAAAGGTCCTTCCTCATTGAACACATTAAATACCCAAACACAAGGTCAAAGTCAAACATTGAATGCAATCCAAAACAACCAACAACATAGAGGTCCTCCCCATGCCAAGAGAACATATGCCCAATTAGGTGAACCCATTGAATCAGTCCTAAAGATACTCTTGCAATCCAATGTCATCCAACTACCAAACATCAAAAACTATGAACCCTCATTGATCAAACTTGATTGAAAAGAAGATGAATATTATGAATATCATTGCAGAAAAGGACATAAGACATCTAGATGCTAGACACTCAAAAATGTTATTCAAGACCTCATTGAACAATGAATCATTTCAATAGATAATTCACAAGGAAAGAAAAATGCTGATCATACCATATTTAAAACTCCCTTGCAAGACCATGACAAAGGAAAAGCCTCTAGTTCAAGGAACAACAATAATGACAATTATGCCACCATTAAACATGATTATAACACTATTATCCTTAATGTGAGACCATTTGATGATCACATTTCCACCATTACCATAAATAAGAAAATTTTAGAATGTGCTATCACCACTCGCAGAGCCAAGATAACTCTTCCAAGACCTCCCTCCAATCTACAACCAAAAAGTCAGTATAATCTCCTAGACCAGCTAGGGAAGACTCTCGCACAGATTTCCATCCTAGAACTCCTTCACATATCTCCTCAACATAGAGCTATCCTTGATAAATCCTTGAAAAAAGAATCTATACCCACCAATCTAGATGTCAATGAATTTTAGGCCATGGTTGGATACCTAGCTACGTCGCACCATGTCACCTTCTCTAGACAAGAATTTTCCACAGAAAAGTCTGATCATAACAATTCCCTACACCTTGAAGTCTACTTTAATAAACATAAGATCAAACGATTCCTAGTAGACGATGGAGTAGGTCTAAACATTTTCTCACTAAAATTAGTGAAAGCATTGGGATAATATGATAATTACATACACTGAACTAAGAAGATTGTGATCAAAGATTATGATGATGTTGAGCACTTGTTTGAAGGAGTAATCCATGAGAGTTGGTCCAACAATATAGAACATAGTGTTTCATGTCTTAGATCTTGATTTACACTACAACCTTCTTCTTGGTTTCCCATGAATTCATTTCATGAAGGCTATCCCATCCACATACCACCAATGCCTCAAGTTTCCACATAAGGACACTGAAATTACTATTCCTAGCGACCCCGATCCATTTCAGTATTGCAAAAACCTAAAAGGAATTACTGAGCATCAAGTTCCCATAAATTGAGAGGCCTCATCTTCCACTTCGTCTTGCTACATTGATCCATATGACCTCATTAAACCATCCATTCCATTCACCGCATCATCAAACCCTAAGGTCCAGGTTAGTGATATGGGATGTGGAGAATTTTGTATGAGTAATTTACCGATGAAAGACAATGCTAATGCTACTGAGAAGGTTCAGACTTCCAACATTGATATCAAGACAGCTGCAGAAGGATCACAAAAAGATGGCCGTGCTTGGATTGAAACCTTTTGGGATCCTAATGATATATCTACCTTTTCCCTATCTGCTGCCACTCAATTTTTTCATGTCCATGATAGCCCCATGTTTGACCAAGATATCTATGATAACCCATCCTTTGATCTTGACCCACTGAGAATACCCAATCACCACCCTTCCATCCCACCTACCCTATGCTAGGATATGCATTTTCTATTGTCGCCACTACTACTCCATCTTGCCAAGTAGTTAACGACGTGAAATCCTCCTTTAATGTTAACAATACCAAAAAGGATAGTCACAAAGACTCCATTGATGACATTTCCACTCCTTGTCATACATTGAACATTCTCGTCACTCCATCCATCTCACCCATCTCACTCACATCCATCCACATCATAGACATGGATCAACATGTAATATCTCAAGAAAAGAACAAGGATAAACCTCAAGAATTAAAGGTGAAAGTTCCTTTTACAAATGGAGATCCAGAATCCAAAGAAAGAATACAAAGAAAGAACAATCAAGAAAAGTCCTTTAGCCAAATTCAAAAGCTATTGGATGAGTCGAAGATACAAAAAAAAATTAAGACTAAAAGAAAGAAAAATTATGCCTCTTCATCAAAAATAGCTGGGGACATCTATCAAAAGAATGAAAGTAAGAAAGAATTGATCTCCAACTATGTCTCTCCATAAAAAATAACTAGGGGTATATATGAAAGCAGAATGCAAAAAGAAGAGCTTGTTGATCCAACGTCTCCACCATCACTTTCACTCATTCCATACATCCCATTCCATCGATCCATACTCACACATCCGCCATATCTTTCCACTTCCATTGTTGATGTTTTTCAATGTACCTTTGACAACAACCCATTCACATAATCTAGCTCATTGGTTATCCAAACTCATTTTCACCTAAAGCTTGATGGCCCATGTAGTGTGCACATTAGGGATCGTATCATAGCCTCTTTCATTTTCCACATCTATCGCCCTTCATATTTGCCACTTGCACTCCTCATCCAGATTGGGTCCCTTCATCCATCATGGTCATCCCAATAGAATCAAGGCATCATCATAGCAACATATGGATCTGGTGCTTATCATCTCTCTACTCCTGAAGGTGAACCATTGTTTGAACCCATCAACAACATGCACCTTCGCAAGTACTACACCTAATTCTCAGCGTATCCCTTCAAAAAGTCAAAAAATATTAAAAAAATCAAAAAAATAGTCACCCTGATGAAAACCTAGCAAACAGGCGTCTTGGTGACAAAAAAATGAAAAAAATTAAAAAAAAAAAGTAAAGAGAAATAATTCGTCCAAGAGTGAAAACCACTTCGGTGGTGCTTTGGATAAGTACCATGGTGAAAATCTGGAAAATAGGTGCCATGTGTAGTCAGTCTATGTTCCTCTGTGTACTATCACTCTACCTGGTCTTCCATCCTTTGCTCATCCACTCGAACATACCCTTCACCCATAATAAATCTTTGTCATCCTTCTTATGGCCTGAGAACCATTGAAATTTAGTCTCCCTCACTTTCATGACCATCCTTTGCATCCATCAATCCCCTCATGCATAATAAGTTGGTCTTATACTTGATAGGGGGCAATTCCTTGACTTATGTCTTCATGGGAAATAACACATGGTATCAGCCTTTTAAAACCATCAAAATGCAAAAAAATCATAAAACATCAAAATCCAAAAAAAAATGATAAAATTTCAAAATCCAAAAAAAATCATAAAAACTTCAAAATCCAAAAAAATCATAAAACTTCAAAACTAAAAAAATCATAAACTTCAAAATCCAAAAAAAAATCATAAAACATCAAAATCCAAAAAAATCATAAAAATATCAAAAATACAAAAAAATCATAAAACATCAAAATCCAAAAACATGGAAAAACATCAAAACCTATAGAGTCTAAGTTGAGGTTGAACTATGTTGTCTCTACACATTTTATACGTAGGCAAGGCCCATCAATCAATGGCCCCCTGAAACATTAGGTTAGTCCTTATAGGTTTTCTCAAATAAAATCATGGCTCGATCTTTTGTCAAATAAAACAAAGTCAAATCATGTCAAACTATGTGGTCTCTACATGTATAATGTAGGCAAGGCTATCAATCGATGAGCCCCCGAGGCCCTAGGTTAGTCTGTAAACGTGTAAAATTGACTTAACACTTATCACAAATTCAGAACGTCTTGGAACGACCCCGAAACGACTCAGAACGACCCTAAAATGACTTGGAACGACTCTGAATCAACTCAAAACGTCTCAAAACGACCCCGAAACGACTCAGAACAACTTTGAATCAACTCGACACGTCTCAAAAATGGCCCCAAAACAACTCGAAACAACTCTAAATCAACTCAGAACGTCTCAGAATGACATCAAAATGACTCAGAACAACTCTAAATCAACTCGAAATGTCTCAGAACGACCCCAAAACAACTTGGAACAACTCTGAATCAACTCAGAATGTCTCAGAACAACTCCAAAATGACTTGGAACAACTCCGAATCAACTCGAAACGTCTCAGAACGACCCTGAAATGACTTAGAACAACTATGAATCAACTTGAAACGTCTCTGAACGACCCCGAAATGACTCAAAACAACTCTGAATCAACTCACAACGTCTCGGAACAACCCTGAAATGACTTGGAACAACTCTGAATCAACCCAAAACGTCTCAAAAAGACCCCAAAACGACTTAGAACGACTCTGAAACAACTTGAAATATCTTTGAATTAACTTGAAAAATCTTGGAACATCTCTGAAACAACTCAGATCATCTCAAAATCATCCCACGACATCTCACAACGAATCAAATGACATTCAAAACCCTATTTCCTCTATTAATCAAATAGTACAATGTTATTTGATTAATTCATGTTTCATCATTTTGACCAATTAAATAAATTACATTTATTTAATAAATTCCTAATCTTATCTTACTTCATTCTGATTAGTCAAATAACACCAATTGTTTGATTATGTCACTAATTCACCATATTCCTCAAAATTAATGAATTATTAAATCGTAATAATTAAATTATCACACTTCCCTCCAAAATTTGAATAAATCAAACTATTCAAATTATCAAAAATCAAAATCAAAATCAAAATGGAATTAATTAATTAATTAATTAATTAATATTCATCACCCACTTTTTGATTGAGAAAATCATGGATTGCTAACTAAGCAATCTATTTTGCTAACAAAGCAATCTAATTTTTCTAACTCAACCATCTAATTCCTAACTCAACCTTGAATGATCAATCAATTTCTAACTAAGAAATTAAAATCCTAACTAGCCAATCTATTCTTCAATCACCCTAATTGTGCAATCAACTTTGCACAATCTCCTCATGTCTAAATCCTCTCAACTCATTTTGACCATTGATATGGATATTCTCCAATGCAATATTGACCGTTGATTCAAAATTACTTTTTCTATATAACAAGCCTTTCTCTTCACAAATTATGATCAAAATTTCAACTTACCTTATGCAACGAAGTGCAATCAAGATCACCATTGAGAGAGCTTCATCATTTCTTCAAGGACAAGCATCGATCATCAAGCTTTTGTGTACAAGCAATGGAGGCTTTGCAATGATACAAACAACCCAACATCATGCAAATACACTCCAACATGGAATGGTAATATTTTCTTGTGTTATTTGAATTGGTTTGAATATCTTAGGATCTTACTTTCATTCAAATTGCTTAGATTTGCATATTTCATGAGTGATGGAATATGATAGATTAAGTGTTTTTGAATTAGATTAGTTTATGATTTCAATCTTGCATTTGATCTTGTTTTTTGCATATTTTTCTAATGGATTCCTTCCTCCTCACACATTCTGGCACGCTCGGTGGGACCTAGGTCCTCCTCACTAACATTTTTATGAGCTAAGTTGCAAGTTACAGGGTTCCGGAGGTTTCAGAGACATTTCACGGACTGCCCAACAAAAGCTTGCTTTTGAATGGAAAAATTTCTGAGCTTTTGCCAAAAGATCAATGCCTTTGCCATAGGAATGGTGCTTTTTCTCTAAAACCAACAACTTTTCTCTAGAAACCATGCTGTTGTTTTTTTCTTCTGAGTTTGCACTATACGAAAAATCTGAGCTTTTGCTAGAAATTCTAAGCTTTTGCAAATTTGTTTTTCTGGGATTTTGATATTTTTTCTGAGCATTTTCTCTAGAAAACAATTGCACGGATCTTGCACTATTGTAATGAACTTGCTAATGTTTTCTTGTTTTGCAGGAACTAATGGGTTTTATGTAGGATTTGAAAAAAAATGACTTATTTTTATGCACGGAAGACGATTGATCCAAGTTATTTTTAGATCTACAAGCATTTTTAATAACTTAGGAACTTTCTTTTGGTGCATTAAAATTAACAACAACAAGCTCTCACATTTGATTTGGTGTTGCTAAAATGAACCATTCTTAAGTTTTCTAAGTTAGGAATTTCCTTTTTTGGTGCTCTAAAAAGAACAACAACAACTGTCACATTTCAAGTTTGGTGCTTATAAAATGAACAAATTTGAAAACTTTCTAAGGTAGGAATCTCCATTTTGGTGCTTAAAAATGAACAAAACAACTCTCACATTTCCAATTTGGTGTTGTTAAAATAAACCATTTGAAGCTTTCTAAAGTAGGAATTCTCTTTTGGTGCTCATAAAAAGAACATAAAACACTTCAAATTTGGGCTCTAAAAATGAACACATTTCATGTTTTCATAGTTAGGAACCTTTAAATTTGGTGCATAAAAAGAGTGCAAACATCTTTCAATTTGTTGACCAACGTCCGATTTACATTTTGTTGACCATTAATGACAAGGACTGATTTTCTTAGAAACACTTCAAACTTTGGGGCTTAAAATGAACAAAGTGCTTTTGTTATTTTCACACCATTGCTATCTTAATTGCTTGATGTCTTGAACATCTCATTTTTACTCACATATTCTTGGGGATAACACCGCTCAAGGTGTTTAAAATGAATCAATTTGCAATGAATTGTCTTCTATGCATGCATTGGTTGGCAAGTTGAAGTGTTTTGTCTTCTCCCCTCGCACCATTTTGGCAATCTTGGGTGAGCAAAGAACATTATTGAGCTTCACATTTATTTTAAAGTTTTACCTTCTTAGAGGGCCTGCCTATTGAGACACATCCCACGCTGAAGAACTCATAGATGACCCAAGTGATACTTTCATTCTGGATTGCTATATAAATATTTTGTGAGTGTGAGGAAAGTTCATCACTCTCTGGGTGTGGATGTCCTCTACTGACGTATTCTTCCTCAGTATCCTTGTGATGCGTAAAAACCCGAAAGGGCTGGAAGGTTCTTAATTGAACAAAATGCCGCATGTGTAGGTGCCCAAAAATAATATCCCCAGAACATGACTAAGATCCAATTTTTTTAGAAGTCACCCTATTTATCCAAAACATTCTCTGAAAGTGGTGCATTGGAATTTACTTTTGAGAAGTTACTTGCCAAGTCCGACTACAGGCTCGTGCCATAAGTCACATGTAAAATCATCTCTTTGGAGCATGAGGTAGGCCCACCTAAGAGGATGGTTTCTCTCCACTAGGGTTGTAATTATTTGTTAATGTTAAACTAATCCAATTACATTAAAAAAAAACAATTGTGACATCAAATTTTGTGTTTGATTTAAAGAAAAAGAACAAATCAAAACAAACATTGAACAAAGATGGTCAAATCACAAACCCTTTGAGTTAGTGTATACTTGTGAAAAAATCCTTATGTTTGCACTCCTTGAAAGGATTTATCCTTAAAGGTTTCCAAACATTTCGGTTTTATTTTCAAGTTGCATTAATCAAAGTAAACACTTTGGTAACTATGGCTTGGGTGTTGTGATTTTCACAACTTAAGCTATAGACATCCAGGTCACAAAAAGTCCAGTGCTATTATATCATTTTCCATACTCAAGAACACAAAGAGGTTACAAATTGCCATTCCAACTCACAATATTTTTTGCTAAAACACTTAGATTGCTTATAAGGTCATTACTTGAACAAGATACTTGGAAAATAAAATTGGTCCTAAAATCTCACTCATTATTCCCATACTACTTATTTGAAATCAAAATCTAACAAAACATTAGGATCATTCCTCCACTCAAAAAGTCTATGATATCAACAGTTACTTGGAACTCATAGATAGTTCAAGTATCTTTCCCACAACATATCCTCTAGATCAGGAAGTGGAATATCAATCCTAGTTCTTTAGCATTTTGATTTTTGAAAAGTAGCTACATTTCAAAACAACACTCAAACTTTAGGGTTTTTGAGTTTCATAACAAACCACCCCATACCGCCACACCTTATGACCATTTGGTGACCTAAAACTCCCATTCAACAACTAGGCCTTGTAGCACCTATTATTCAACCTAGCCTTACGCACATTGAAAGTTCCCAAATCGACATCATCAACAGTTTGAGAACATTCATTTTTTAGAAAAATGAAACACCCCATCAATTTCTCACTACATCCATCATCTTAAACGAAGAGGAAGAAAAGGAAAAAATCACAGTTGGAAGACCCATGTTACTACCTCCCACATGGAAATAGGTATTTAGTGACCATATGATAGGATATTGAACACCATAAACCACCTCACAACACCACCACACCTTATGACCATTTGGAGGCCAACAAATCTTGTTCAACAACTAGGGCTAACCACACCAATCTTTCAGCCAGGTAACGTACACATTGAAGGTACCCAAACTGACATCATCAATAGTTTTAGAACATTCATTTTTGCGAAAAATGAAACACCCCATCAATTTCTCACTACATCCATCATCTTAGACGAAGAAGAAGAGAAAGCAGACATAGCAGTTGAGAGAACCGTATTACCTACCCCTGCTTGGCAATAAACATCCTTATTCATCCATGATTTCACGTAGAGTTAGGATCCTAAAAGTAAAGACCAAAAGTTGTTATTCTTGACTTAGGCATCTTAAACCAAAAGCTCTCAAGAAACACCTTGCCACACTACACAAAAACAAAAACAAACTGGTGGCCAACTTTTATAGACGTGCTTCCAAGAATGATCCAGATTTGTACATGTTATTTTTTGGTCAAAACCCAGGTCTTTTCCATGATACTCAACTTATCTAGAAAGGAAAACCAAATTCACATACCTAAATCTACCCTTTTATTTAGGTCAATGTTGGATTTGAAAACTTTAGAGGTCTGGCACCATTTGTCCTACCTTGAGATCTGAATTGTTTATGGCAACCACAAGGTCACAACACAGAAGGAAAATGGAGGAAAACAAAACCAACACTAGTATCCCACCAACCAATGCCATAAATGATGAAAGTAGCCCTTGGGGCTATAGGCCAACTAATCTTGAAACACCACAATAGAGGCCTATGTATAGCAGTACCTTCAGTGACAAGGAACTAAATCACAAACAAAAGGAGGTAATTGAACAAAACAACCAAGACCTAAATAGAATGGTCATCAAGGAGTTAGACACAAAGGAAGAAATAAATGAGGATGAACTATTCGAACATTCCAACAACCTCAAGGTTCTTAAACTAATGGATAGGTTGTTGAGAAAGGATCCAAACTCCTATTTCTTCAAGTTAGCACAAAGTGGTGCTAAATTACTGGTGGATTTCAACGTAGAAGCTCTCAAAGATGCCAACCTTATTCACTTAGGAGATAACTCAATTGTAAGATAGATAATCAAACCTATAGAGATGCCAAACATGCCACCTATGTTCTCACAACACGATGGTCAACCCAAAGAGAACCCTTTATTCAGAAAACCAACTTAGTTTGACCAAGCAACAGTATCACAACTGTATCAAGGAGGACCATCACAATATGAACCACCAAATAACAATCTTCCTCCCAAACAATATATACCACAGAATACCTCAAACATTGATCCATCCCAGAACATTCAATACCTTCAACAGGGTGGAACACAGGGTCCCCCTCCGAACAATCAATACCACCAATAAGGTGGACCATATGGTCCCCTTTTGAACCAAAAATACCAGCAGTAAGGTGTGCCACAAAGCACCCTTCCCCACTCAAATCATCAACAAGGTGTCCTAATAACACATCAACAGGGTAACCTTCAGTTTATTCCTACCCAACAACAAGGTGTGCCATAGAGCGCCCTTCCTCAACCATCCTACCAACAAGGTATCCCAATAATGCATCAATAGGGTAACCTTCATTTTAGTCCTACCTAGTAGAAAGGTGTCACACAAAGTTCCCTTCCTCAACCATCCTACCAACAAGGTGTCCCAATAATGCATCAACATGGTAACCTTTAGTTTAGTCCTACCCAACAACAAGGTGTGCCACAGAGTGCCCTTCCTCAGCCATCCTACCAAAAAGGTGTCCTAATAACGCATCAACATGGTAACCTTCAATTTAGTCCTACCCAGCAGTAAGGTGTGCCACAGAGCGCCCTTCCTCAGCCATCCTACCAACAAGGTGTCCCAATAATGCATCAACAGGGTAACCTTCAGTTTAGTCCTACCCAACAGCAAGGTGTGCCACAGAGCGCCCTTCCTCAGTCTTCCTACCAACAAGGTGTCCCAATAATGCATCAACAGGGTAACCTTCATTTTAGTCCTGTCCAACAGCAAGGTGTGCCACAAAGTGCCCTTCCTCAGTCGTCCCACCAACAAGGTGTCCTGATAATGCATCAACATGGTAACCTTCAATAAACTTCATCTCAGCAACAAGGAGCTAACCCTCCTTACACCCACCAAGGACCTAACCCAGTATATGACCAAAATGGTCACCAAGATCTCATACCTTCACAATATCCGATATATGACCCAAACATGGTGAGATGACAAGGTTATTATACACAAAACTCACAAACAAACATGCCAAAAACATACATGGAAATAAAACTAGAATAAGTCACCCAACAGGTAGCAGGCATGCAGGCTGGAAAATAAAAGAAAACATATACTATCCAAGAGATATGCCCATTCCCATTTGATCAATCTATCACTACAATACCCTTTCCGAAGAATTTTGAAATACCTAGGTTTGACAAAAAATATAAAGGGATAGGGGATCCAGTAGATCATATACGAGATTTCTTGGTATCATGCATGGAAGTACGACATAATGACTCATACCTCATGAGAATATTTCCACGCAGCCTTACCGGCCATGTTATGTAATGGTTCACCCATTTGACACCAACAGTCAAAAACTTTGATGAATTTTCTAACAAATTCATAAGTCACTTCTCCTTCAACATTGAACAAGATGTCACCATTACAAGCTTGTCCACAATCAAACATAATCAAGGAGAATCTTTTATCTCCTACCTACAATGATGGAGACACAAGGCTAGTAGATGTAAATGGCCCATTCCTGATAAGGAATTGGTAGACATATTCATTACCAACGTCTTACCTGAGATCAATTATCAACTCACAATGTTATGTCCAGTAGACTTTGAAGAAACTATTGAGAAGGGATTGAATATCGAAAGATCCCTCATTGCAAGAGGTGCCCTTAAAATAAATAGCTCAAAAGATAGTCCATTTACTTCAAATGAGAAACCTAAAGTCCGGGCTAAAAATAAAACGTCACAAATGATGGATTGGTTGATACTAGAACACTATGGTCATCACAGAACATGATTCCAAACAAACCACAAGTAGCACATACAAGCTATGTTCCAAACAATGCACAAAAAAACCAAAATACCTATCCCAAGAACAATCAGGTTGTGAACCCACAAATGAATCAGGGAGGGAAACAAAGGCAGTACGATCAACCAAGAAGGCAATTCACAATTCTAGGTGAGTCATTAGAAACAATCATGCGCAAACTAGTGCAACAAAACCTCCTCAAAACTAATGATCATCCAAACTATGAGGAACCTAGTTTCAAAACACTGTGGTATAACGAGAAGGACTTGTGTGACTTCCATATGATCAAAGGATGCACCACAAACAACTATATGAGACTCAAGCACCTTATCCAAGATTTGATAGACAAAGAGGAGGTAGATGTCAAACATTGTCTTGGGAATAAGGACCTACAAATTTACACAAACCCAATCTCGAACCATGCCAAAGGGAATGAAAAAGGAAAGAAACAAGAGTACCATAACACCAATTACACATATGGGGACACAATTTTAGGAACCATCTCACAAGTTGATGATAATAGGGAAAACATAGTAACTCTATGAGGAGGAGACAATAACTGTAATGTAACCACCCGTCGGGGAAGAGTTACAATTCAAGGAGCACCACCCAAACCTGCAATCAAATCACCCAATGACTAAAGTATTGTGGAAAAAATAAATAAAACACCTACCTTAATCTCAATTTTAGAGTTGTTAAAACTATCACCTACCCATAGGGAAATACTTGAAAAGGCATTGGAAACAATAGTCCTTGATGACCTCAATCCTAGTCAATTCCAAGCTATGGTTGGTAAAATCACACAAAGTAATCATCTAATCTTTTCTGAGAAAGATCTACCCTAAAAAACACTCCATAAACAAGACCTCTACATAGAGGTTGGTGTTCATAAAACCATGGTCAAATGGGTACTGATAGATAATGGTGTAGGTTTAAGAATTTGTACCTTAATTTTTTTCAAACAACTGGGGTATTCTGACGATGTGATTGAAAAAGGAAAAAGTATCACAATAAGGGCTTACGATGATCTAGAAAGAAATTTTGAAGGAACAGTCAGGTTACTAGTACAGATAGGGCGAGCCCTAACATAAACCACTTGTCAAGTACTGAATCTTGAGCTTCCATACAACCTCGTACTGGGATGACCTTGTATCCATGCCTTACAAGCAGTCCCTTCCACTTTTCATCAATGCCTAAAATTTCCCCATGAAGGAAAAGAGGTAACACTATATGCCAATCTTGAGCCTTTTCATTTTTGTGCCAAGTTAGAGGAGAAATACAATAAAATCCAATGTGTGCCTAGCAATGACATAACATTCCACTCTTTTTCTTATGTTGACCCTTCAACACTTCCATCTACCTCAACCAAGAACACCAAAGTGACCAACCAAAAGTGGAAGCCAAGATTTAGGTACTTGACAAGGGTAATGAGAATTACTTTTTCAACCAAGCATTTTGTATCAACATGCTTCCACCAACACCAAGATTATATGGAGTTCCAAAAGAGATCAAGATAGAACAAATGATTGCCAAACCCACTATTTCACTAGGTGGGGAGACATGCAAGATGAAGAAATATTTGAGGAAGACTTTTTATCTATGATCTACAAGGAGGAAAAAGAAGAACCAAAAAAGCCATAACCTAATTTTGACCCTACTACTAGAGGTTATCAATTAGTTAAACAGATGGGATATAATGGAAAAGGTGGCCTTGGGCTACACAAACAAGGCCGGTCAAAGCCTATTATAGTAGAACAAAGGAAGAAGAATATGGGCTAGGTTATGAACCAAAGGACGTGGTTATTCCAAAAACTAGAGGAACCTCTTGGACGAAGTGAGAAAATTCTGCTAGCGTCAAGGCACTAGATACCTATCATACCTTAAAAAATGATTTACCCATTGAAGAATTATTTGATAACTTTAGCATTGATAGGTTCCCTCTCCAACATATTCAAACCATTCCCAACATCTACTACAATTCTGGTACAAACTCTAATGAGTCCGAGTGGGATTCCCCTTCCTTTATTACCGGCTATGATTCTCCCACTTCTAGCAATGACAACCTAGAAATTCAATGGGAAAAATACACCCGAGCTATACTGACCCTTTCATCCACTTCCATAGGTTTTTTAGATCAGGATGATAACCTCCCACTCCAGTACCCACAACTCATAGATTTGGATCAACAACATGCACCTGTTCTGGATCAATTCTAGAATGATGAGGAAATTGCGGAGTTCATGGGACTTTGAAAAAACATACCAGTAGGAGACCACAAGGTAGGGTTCATCATGGAACTGAAACAAGAAGCATACATTGGTGGAGAGATTGAATCTTTTAGTCACAAAAATGAAAGAACATAAAAATACGGTCCCCTAGAGAAAACCACCTAGTGGCTCTATTGGATCCTGAAAAGAGAAAAATAAAGGATGCATTCGAAGGTGAAAACCTCTTAGAGGCACCTGAGGATGGAAGATTCAATCTCCCCATATTAGAATATCAGGAAAGATCAACACTATTAGTAGAAGAAACAAAACCCATAAATGTTGGCACAATAGAAGACCCCAAGATAACCTACCATGCTACATCACTAGAACCAGAAGAAAAGGACAATTTCACAGCTTTCATCAACGCTTGGAAGATAAATTTTGCGTGGAATTATGCTGACATGCCTGGACTAGATCCAAAATTAGTGGTACATCATCTAACTGTAATGCTTGAAGCAAATCCTATCAAGCAAAAACTCAGAAAAATGCATCCACAGATAGCATTATTGGTAAAAGTAGAGCTAAAGAAACTACTAGATGTGGGTTTCATTAGACCCATCGATTACCCACAATGGATATCAAATCTAGTACTAGTATCCAAACCTATTGGAGGCATAAGGATATGCACAAACTTTAGAGACTTGAACAAAGCCTGTCCAAAGGATGACTTTCCATTACCAATTATTGACATGATTGTAGATCTAACAAAAAGGCATGAGAAGCTATCCTTAATGGATGGTTTATCCGGATACAACCAGATAAATATCTCTCCAGATGACCAACAAAAAAAAACATTTACTTGTGCTCGGGGAACATTCTGTTGGAATGTAATGCCCTTTGGTCTAAAGAATGCAGGAGTGACATATCAAAGAGAAATGATTGTTGCCTCTTTTTCACCTACAGTTAAATCGGCGAGATAATCAAATGTTAGATCTTCAGAGGCCAGTGGGAAATTTACACAAGGGAAAAGACTCTACATCTGTTGCTAGGTCATGGGGAACTCAGTGGGAGAAGCCACCCTGGGAATATTTGGCATGAAAATCATCCAAGGAGAAAGTCGGCAAGACTCTCCTACTGTCTGGCCGACTGATTGTTTGATTTATTCCATCCTGAGCAGGTCGCTGAGACCTAGTTTCTGTCATGCCGAACGAGCCTACAGAGCTTATCGCTATAATGGAGAGGGTTCGGTATGACCTCTTACTGCGTGGATCTCCTTGGCCGATAGGCCATTCAATCATCATTCAGTGTGACTCACGATGACTATGGTTTTCGGGGAGACTTGAGGCTTTCGTAGTAGTGTCTTGGCGACTGACAAGGGTTACGCCAACAGTATTTCATCAGGGAGTTCAGCGTGGGTCTCACCAACAAAGGAGGTGTCTTCGGCATAGCAAAAGGAGTTCGGGAAGACCTCTTCCTGACTGGCGGGAGACTTAGCGAAGAGCTTGGCAAAAGCAGAAGGGGCTCGACAAGAAGTCTTAGCGACCAGTCAATGTCTTGCTGAGGATGTGATATCTTCGGTATGATTCTGGGTGACAGATGGACACTTCGAAAAAGGTAAATGAAGTCGCCCGAAGGTCTTAGCGAGGGCGAAAGTCTTGCCGAAAGGAAGGATGAGCCCTCACCAAGACAAAAGCAGTTCGGCGGGACTCTTGCCGAAAACACAAGGATGGCTCTTCGGGTAGACAAAAGTAAGGTCATGGCAAAGGGAAAGACAATTGCCAAAACAAAGTGCCTCCGATGTGACATCTTCCCGACCAGCAGGAGTTAGGCCGAAAGAAAAAGAGTCAGCTGAGGATTCATACTTCAACGTGAGTCTCACCAAGCAGTGAAGCCTTCAGAATGAATAGAGCTTGCCGAATGGAAGGGATTTCTCTGCGAAGTCTCAGTGATACCAAGAAGTCATACTAACTGCGTATGTGTTCATCGAGAGATGGAGGGTTCGTTAGGAGGTCTTCCCGAACATATAATCTTTGGCCGACAGCGATGGATGTACCAAATGAAAAGGATATCGGTGTGACTCAATGGTGCTCACTGGGACTTCTAACCGAATCCGTTTGTCTTGCTGATGGTTTTGGCGGTATCAATATGACTTCTAAAGTTGCAGAGACACTTGATCGCATCGGCAAGACACTTTTAGTGTCTTGCCGAGATGCAATTCCGTTCAAAGGGATTTTTGACCAGCTGCAGGGCCCGCGTGGAAAGTGCTCAACCAACTAGAGGGATCTGAGGCGAGCTGTGGCGGTCCGTGGTAGAATGCAGGATGTCAACGCGGGATGAATACAACATATATCTGTTCTGAGCTCGGGGGGGCATTCAATGCGGCTCTTCAACAGGGGACTCGGTAGTTGGACACGATGGATCAGAAAAATTAATGCTATGAAAGATCAGGAGAAGGCTTCTCCAAGAGCGGTTCTTCACACCGACACCAACAATAGGGACACACAAGGATGCAACATTAAATTCAATCAATATCTTGGGGAAAAATCCTATCCCGAATCAGGATATTTTTGTAAGCCCTAAGGGGCTGACGTACAGTCTGTATATAAGGCATTTTTGCCTTTTTGTAGTGAGTTATGATTGCACACTCTGAAGAGTTAGTGATTTTCAATCAATCCTTTCTCAGTCAATGTATGTTTTCTGTAACTCAACTGGAATCCTGAATACAACACAGAGTTTACCTTGGAAGTTTATGTTCATGCTTGTATTGATTCTCATTTTTGTATCTTTCTTTTGCACATGCAAGTCTATAACTGTGTTTTCACATTTCTGCATTTATGTCTTAAGGTTGTGAAATTGATCTTTTCCTCCCAAGGTGTATGTGTAGGCCAAACCTGTTAGGACTAAAGCATTAAATTTGAAAGAGGTCATTCTGGGTATGTAAATCAATTGAATTAGGCTTTCAAGTGTATGTTATTCCTGTGTTCATTTCATGATTTCTCATTAATATGGTGTATCACCATAGGTTTAGTTTCATTTTTATGTATCTCTTCCCTCTTTCCTCTCAAAGAAACAATAGTTTAGGTGATACCCAAAGGAAGCCGACCTTCTCCAGAGGTTCATTTCAGCTATAGGTGACCCACAACCTTGAAATGATCCATGTTGCTCTAGAATGCTCAGTTTTTGTAAAACTTTGCATAGGGTGCAATTCTAGGTGACAATAGTTTCTGGCACGCCCGGTGGGACCAGAATTTGTTTTAATTGCTGGTTTGGTATGCAGCCAGTGAATTATCAGGCTTTATAGAATCCCTTTGGCATACTTGGCGACTCCACAAAGAGGAATAACTCCAGAAATCCATGCCTTCTATAGTATATGAAAAGAGTGTGAACAAGAAGTAGCTCAGGCCCTTTTGAATACTTGCAGATGTCACCACCAAGAAGACGAGGCAGAGTTGAGGAAAGGCAAAGAACAACAATCATCTATTCCAGAAGAACTCAGTCCACTCCTCCACCTGTAAGGTCTCTTTTCGTTGCACCAACAAATCCACCCCAGATACCTTCAATGGCCGCTCCAAGGAATCAACCCTTTGTGGCTTTCAATGGAGGGAGTCCTTTGAACTTGGCACAACACAATGATATTCCAATGATAGCTTTTAAAAGTCTGCCAGTTTTCACGGGAGAAGATCAAACCACTCCAATTGAACATTTGAGAGATGTGGCTTTGTTATGTGGAGTTCACCACATAACACAAGAGGACGTTGCAGTGAGATTGCTAGCTGCTTCACTGAAGGGAAGAGCTATGCAGTGGTACAGGAGCCTACCAGTCAGTTCAATTGCAACATGGGATGATTTTGGAGAAAAATTGCATAAGCAATTCCAAGACAGGTCTGACAACTTGTCTCTATTGGAGCAACTGACTACAATTAAGAGGGCTCCACAAGAGCAGATGAACGACTTCAACTTTAGGTTTCAAAGGACTTGGGATAGAATCCCCGCAACGATAAGGCCACCTCCAGAGTATGCATTCCTCTACTTTTTGAGAGCTTTGAACATCGATATAGTTGTCATGATACAGTCAATGGGAGGAGTATTTTTGCTAGATGCCTTTGAAATAGCTATCAGAGCTGAAAATAGCTTAATACAAGCTGGTAAGCTTGCTCCCAGGCCACCAATGCCAATATTTCCAGAGATTCATGCAAACATCCCTTTGCAAATACCTCCTTTCGCACCTCTACCAGCTATACCAACGCTACCAACTGTTGTTTCAACCATTGATAAGCAAGAAAGTGTTGCTTCAAGCTCATCAAATGAGTTACAAGAGATCAAAAGTCTCTTACAGACTTTTGGTAACAAGTTGGTGAACTTGGAAAAGCAACAGACCTATTCCTGGCCTTATCAACAACAAAATTAGGCCTCAAGTTAGCCTTTTCAAGGCCATCAACAACAATTCCAAGGGAATAGACAACAGTATCAGGGCAATTATCAGGGCCCAAGACAGAGTGTGAACACGAGGCCTTTTTAGGCCTATGCTCGAGCCCCTGTTAGTGTGACCAAAGAGTTGGTTCCTATCCAAAACAACCTAGCAACAGACTATGAGTGGTGTTACCCTTGTAACCAACCCCACAATCAGGCTACTTGTTCAAATGGACTAATCAATCAGGCACTTATGGTGCAGAATACTTCGAGTTCACAGCAACAGGCACTTAATGATCCAACTTCACAACACCAAGATCAGCTTAGTAATGATGCCACCCTACTTAACTAGCAAGGTCAAGAGTTCTGTGGACTGAATGAAGATAGTTCTCCAATTACAGCTAACACCAGGGCAAAGAAAAGGGCTTTTGAGCTTGGTCAAGTGGCGGACAAAGGAAAGATCGCAACTGAGGAGCCATCTCCCTCTCAAGCAATTTGTGGTTCACAAAGAAATCGGCAGCTCCTAGATAAGGAGCAGTCACACCCGTAGGCTGATCATGTCGGCATAAAGGTACAATCTAAAGTAAACCCAACTGTACCATTTAATATCCTTGATAGTATGAAGAAAATGAATGTTACAATGTCTATGTGGGACTCATTAGCCATCCCAAGTCAAAAGGATATGTTACAATCAGCCTTATCAAGTTTGAAGATGTCTGACCAATCTGAGTCCCTAATAGGTCAAGTTAGAGTTGTGTTAACAAATAATTCCCAAGGAAATGATCAACAGCCTTGCATAGGGACTAAAAAAAGAAGTTAAACCACCTCCTTTCTATGTGTCAGTAATTATTGGTGATAAATTAGTCCATAACTGTATGGTAGATAGTGGAGCTAGCAGCTCCGTCATGCCAAAACAGATTGCTGACAAACTTGGATTAAAATACCAGCCTTTGGAGAAGGGAGTGATCCAATTGGATGGCACTTCGATTAATACTTTGGGTATTATTAAGGATCTAAATCTCACTTTGCATGCTTGTCCAAATTTTTTAGTCCCTCAAGACATATGTGTCATAGACCTTCCACCTTTCTTTTCCTTGTGTTTATCTAGAGACTTTACAGCCAAGATAGGCGGTTATGTGTTGGCCGATTGGTCACATATGTTGAACAAGATATGGAACCAAGGTTACCATTAAATCTAAGAGATTGGCTAAAGATCACATCAAGCCATACAACTCAAGTCCCCTTAATGTTGTTCCTACTGCTACAAACACAAATTGTGTCATTCTTTCTGACAATGAAGTAGCTACTGCTCATGAACTCCCATCAGAAGCTATTTCTGACATGCCACTACATGAATGGGAAATTGAGAATGTATCAGATAGTCCTGTAGACCTCATTCAAGATGCTGGTATGGGAAACTATGTCATCCTTGAGTCTGATACAGAGATCCCAAACTTGGAGAAAGATGCAGATCAGTTGTTGCAGCCACTAAATGGACTTTGGGAGATGTATTTTGATGGTTCAAGAAGAAAAAATGGCGCTGGAGGAGGTGCAATGCTGGTATCTCCGCAAGGTGATAAATACTATGCCGCCTTTCATTTTTCTTTTGCATGCTCCAACAACACTACTGAATATGAAGGCCTTATCCAAGGTCTAGACTGGGCAAGAAAGAGAGGAATAACCAACTTGAAAGTCCATGGGGACAGTGAATTAATTGTTAATCAAGTAAGGGGCCTGAATATTCTAAAAATGACACATTGAAGTCTTATAGAAACAGAGTGTGGAACATGCTCGAAGATTTTGATGCCTTTAATTTAGTGTCTGTCCCGAGAAATCAGAACAAACATGCTGATAGGCTTGTAGCCATTGGAGCACAATTTGATATCCCAGGTGACGTTAGAAAAGAGAAGATGCAGCAGTATGTCAAGGTTGTAGTCAGACCATCAATTCCTGACAACAACATTCACTGGCAAGTCTTTGACAGTGATGAGTAAATCCTTTCCTTCTTGCTTGAGGAAGACCAGTTCTCCATGGTGAATCAAGCAAAGCTCAAGCAACAGTATGGTGATCAGGTCATACAACTGAAGACAAACAAATTGCCCAAAGGCCTTGTTACCTTAAAGTCAATTTTTAGTACTGATGATCAACTTAAAAAGGGTAGAGCTGGCTTGCAAATCAAAGAAGAACACTATGAGGAGCTAGAGATTTTCAAAGGTAAACTTCTTAGGATAGGAAAACTTTGTTCACCTGAAGATAGAAAAGCTTTTGTTGCTTTGTGCCAAGAGTTTCATGATGTCTTTGCTTGGGGGTATTCAGATTTGAAAGGATTTGATCCCCATATTGCTCAGCATACAATTGAATTAGAACCTAATGCCAAGCTAGTAAGACAGAAACAAAGGCCTTTGAATCCTAAACTTGAGCCCCTAATGATTAAGGAGCTGACTAAACTAGTCGAGGGGGGTATTGTCTTCCCTATCAAGCACACTTCATGGGTTTCTAATCTTGTACCGATTAGAAAGAAAAGTGGTGAGATAAGGCTCTATGTAGACTTCAGGGATCTTAACCGATCCTCTCTAAAAGACCACTACCCACTGCCCTCCATGGAACGAATCTTGCAAGAGGTTGTTGGTTCTGAAAGATTTTCCCTACTAGATGGTTTTTCAGGATATAATCAGGTGTTGGTTAAAGAGGAAGATCATTTTAAGACTGCTTTTACAACTAAATGGGGCACCATGGCATACAAAAGGATTCCTTTTGGTTTGTCCAATGCTGGTGCCATGTTTTAGAGAGCCATGGACATGGCATTTCAAAGTTTGATCAACAAGATCATACTAATTTACCTTGATGACATTACAGTATACTCTAAGGATGCTGATGAACATGTGTCGCATCTTAGGCAAGTTTTTGAAAAATGCAGAGTTTGGTATCTCTCTCAATCCAAAGAAGAGTATCTTTGCTGTTCATGAAGGGAGGTTATTAGGACACATAGTCTCAAAGCAGGGAATCACTATTGACCCTGAAAGAGTCAGAGCCATACTCGAGTTGCCACTGCCTAATCACAAGAAGGGTCTATAGAGCTTTCTCGGCCAGATCAACTTTCTAAGAAGATTTATCACTGAGGTCGCAAACCTGTTACAACCTTTAATAGCTATGTTAAAGAAAAATGCACTCTTCAGTTGGATGAAGGATGCCAAGAATAGTTTTGAGAAGGTCAAGGAGGCCTTAGCAGCAGCTCCTACGCTAGTAAATCCTAATTTTTTCAAAGATTTTTATCTATATGCTTATGGTAGCACAAGTAACATTTCTGCAATATTGGTTCAAAAAAATGAAGAGAATTTAGAACAACCAATAGCCTTTTTCAGTCAAGGTTCGATCGACTACGAACAGAAATACTCCTTTGTGGAGAAGCATGTCCTTGCTGTGATCAGAAGCCTGAAGAAATTCAAGCCTTTGATTTCTCACAATAAAATTCATATTCTAGTGGTGCACTCAAGTGTGAAGGATTTTCTGTTGAATAAGGATTTGAATGAAAAAAGAGCAGGGTGGATCACTAAGGTCATGGAGTATGATGTAGATATTAGCATCACCAAACTAGTGAGGGGTAAAGGTCTTTGTGAACAACTTGCTTCAGAGCGAAGTAGTGAAAATGAACTAGAAAAGGATGTTGTGTTTACCAATACAGATGAGTTTCAGAATGCTCAAGATGATACACTAATAGGGACAACCAATTGGGTGCAGGATATGATCCATTTTTTGCAGACTAGTGAGTGTCCATATGGTTTGAACATAGCCAAAAGAAGATATTTCAGACTGCAGTCTATACCATATGTGCTGATGGGCAATGTTCTTTTTAAGAAAGATCTGAATGGTGTCCTATTAAGATGCATTCACAGTAACCAAATTGAAAAAGTGCTTCATGAGTTTCATAATGGAGCTACAGGAGGCCACTTTGCTCCCAGAACTACTACCTGGAAAATCATGAGAGCTAGTTACTACTGGCCCAGCTTGTTCAAGGATGCGTATGCTTGGTCAAGAAAGTGCATCAAATGTGCTCTTTTTTCAGGAAAAGAGAAGTTTCCTGCTATGCCCCTCCATCCAATTCAAGTAGAGCAGCCCTTCATGAGATGGGGAATCAATTATATTAGACCAATAAATCCACCTTCTAGTGCTAGTCATAGATGGGTGCTTACAGCCACTGACTATTTTACAAGGTGGACAGAAGCGGTTGCATTAAGGGAAGCAAAAGAATCCTTAGTGTTGAATTTCTATGAAGATATAGTCACCAGGTTTGGAGTGCCTGACTCCATCATATCTGATAATGCCCTTGTATTCACGGGTCTAAGGGTAACCGACTGGGCCGTTAAGCATGGTATTCATTTGAGCACATCTTCAAATTATTACCCTTAAAGTAATGGCCTAGCTGAGAGAACGAATAAGAACCTCATCAAAATTATTAAAAGAACCATAGAGGACAACCAAAGGACATGGCCCAGTAGTTTAAAGAATGCAATTTGGGCAGATAGAGTGACCCCTAAGAGGTCTATTGGTATCTCGCCATATATGTTGGTCTATGGAAAAGAGGCAAGATTTCCACTATCAGTGGAGCTTCCAGCTCTTGATATTGTTCGCCAGTTGGAGATGCTTGAGGGACAAGACCCAATTTCCGTAAGATATGTAGAGCTCATGGAGCTGGAAGAATCGAGGGAAAGGGAAATGAAATATTTAGAGTATCATCAGCTTCAGACAAAGAGAAAATTTGACAAAAGGGCCACAACAAAATCCTTTAAGGAGGGATATCTCGTGCTAAAGTGGGATGTTCTAAAAAGTAAGCCGATCCACCACACCAAGTTCGATAACATGTGGACCGGTCCGTTTATTATCACAAGCTATAAGGAGCACAATGCTTATCAGCTGGCTACGACAGAAGGGGATTTGCTTCCTATCCCAGTTAATGGGATACACCTTAAGCCCTACTTTCAAGCCTGCTAAGTGCCTTTCTTATACATATCTAGTTAGGTTTTACGTTTCAAATAAGTGCTTCGCACTGTGGTTTGTTTGTTTTCTATTTTGTTCCATCCCCTGACTGCTGTTTTAACGTAGATTGACATTTTATTTGTTCTCTGAGTTTTCTAATGACTCCATGCCCAATGGAAAAGCCTAGTCACTGGTTCTCATGTTTAGCAGGCAAACATCCCGCAAAGGTTTCCAGAATTGTTGCCTCTTTTTCACCTATAGTTAAATCGGCGAGATAATCAAATGTTAGATCTTTAGAGGCCAGTGGGACATTCACATAAGAGAAAAGACTCTACATCTGTTGCTAGGTCATGGGGAACTCAGTGGGAGAAGCCACCCTGGGAAAATTCGGCATGAAAATCATCCAAGGAGAAATTCGGCGAGACTCTCCTACTGTCTGGCCAACTGATTGTTTGATTTATTCCATCTTGAGCAGGTCGCTGAGACCTAGTTTCTGTCATGTCGAACGAGCCTACAGAGCTTATCGCTATAACAGAGAGGGTTCGATATGACCTCTTACCGCATGGATCTCCTTGGCCGATAGGCCATTCAATTGTCATTCGGCGTGACTCATGGCGATTGTGGTTTTCGGGGAGACTTGAGGCTTTCACAGTAGTGTCTCGGCGACCGGCAAGGGTTATGCCGACAGTATTTCATCGGGGAGTTCAGCGTGGGTCTCACCGACAATGGAGGTGTCTTCAGCGTAGCATAAGGAGTTTGGGATGACCTCTTCCTGACTGGCGAGAGTCTTAACGAAGAGCTCGGAAAAAGCAAAAGGGGCTCGACAAGAAGTCTTAGTGACCAGTCAATGTCTTGCTGAGGATGTGATATCTTCGGTATGATTTTGGGTGATAGATGGACACTTCAGCAAAGGTAAATGAAGTCGCCCAGAGGTCTTAGCGAGGGCGAAAGTCTCGCCGAAAGGAAGGATGAGCCCTCACCAAGACAAAAGCAGTTTGGTGGGACTCTTGCCGAAAACACAAGGATGGCTCTTCGGGTAGACAAAAGGAAGGTCATGGTGAAGGGAAAGACCCTCGCCAAAACAAAGCACCTCTGATGTGATATCTTCCCGACCGGCAGGAGTCAGGCCGAAAGAAAAAGAGTCGGCCGAGGATTCATACTTTGGCGTGAGTCTCATCGAGTGGTGAAGCCTTTAGAATGAACAGAGCTTGCCGAATGGAAGGGATTTCTCTGCGAAGTCTCAGCGATACCAAGAAGTCATACTAACTACGTATGTTTTCGCCGAGAGATGGAGGGCTCATTAGGAGGTCTTCCCGAACATATAATCTTTGGCCGACAGCGATGGATGTACCAAATGAAAAGGATATTGGTGTGACTCAATGGTGCTTGCTGGGACTTGTAACCAAATCCGTTTGTCTTGCTGATGGTTTTGGTGGTATCAACATGACTTCTAAACCTACAAAGACACTTGATCGCATCAGCAAGACACTTTTAGTGTCTTGCCGAGATGCAATTCCATTCAAAGGGATTTTTGACCAGCTGCAGGGCCCGTGTGGAAAGTGCTCAACTAGCTAGAGGGATCTGAGGCGAGTCATGGTGGTCCGTGGCAGAATGCAAGATGTCAACGCGGGATGAATACAACATAAATATGTTCTGAGCTCGGGGGGCATTCAATGCGGCTCTTCAATAGGGGACTTGGTAGCTAGGCACGATGGATTAGAAGAATTAATCCTATGAAAGATCGGAGAAGGCTTCTCCAAGAGCGGTTCTTCACACCGACACCAATAGGGACCTCTTGAACTTCATTATTCCACCATGACCTCCAATATCAAGGACACCCCTCTTCATCCATACCCATGAGTACCACAAGTGTTCCCACCATCATGCAAAGCAGTAGATAACAAATGTCTCAAAACAACACACAAGGGCATGTCAATACTACACCACAAAGTCAACCCTTAATGCAGATAGGGACATCTTTAGTCAATCCTCCCATTGGTTCATTCGTACCATTGGTGTCACAAAACACATCCATCCCATCCATCATCAACCCATCTCAGAACAATCCCTTGGTCACGAATCTCACCAACCTAGGTAATACCTTATTTATATCTCTAGCACAAGGAAATCCTCAAGACATGGGACAAGGGAATCTTTTTAATTAGTGGCCTCAAGGTCCTACTATGTCATTTCCATCACAAAATATAATGGCACCATCCTCATCTTTTCCCATGGTCCCCTTTACCATGAAAAATCAAACAAGACCTCAAACTTACATTCCCCCACATCAATACACCATCTTACAATGGATGTTAAACCAAGGGAACCCTCCACCTCTCATCAACAATCTGCTACCCAATCATAACATCAAAACTCAGAATCCATCTCAGATATCCCAACAACCACCTAATCCTACATTGCAAGCGCATTCCCTAGCTTTACAACAAGCACAACAAGCTTATTAGCAAGCCATCCAACAACATCCACAAAAAAAAGCAACCCTAGCAGCCCAATAGCAACAACAACAACAACAAAAACAAAAACAATCCCCCTTAGCAACACAACAAGCAACCTTAGCCCAACAATAACATCAAGCTCATCAAGCAGCTTTAGCATTGCAATAACAACAAAAAGCCCTCGTGGTGCAACAACAACAACAATCCCAATAGCAAGCCCCAGTGGCACAACAACAACAAGCCTTACTAGCTCAACAATATGCCCAACAGTAGCAACAACAAAAACCAAGTTCCTACTATAATCCTCAATAGAACATCGTCAATACAAACACATTAGGAACATATACACCAATACCGTAATCACCCTCAAAATCTCATACCACAATACACCCCATACAACACCCTATCATATCAAAATACCACATATGAATCATCCATTATCCCACCATATGTTCCTCCTCCAAATCCACAAGATGATCTAGCTTCACAATTTAAGGCATTATTGCAAGAAATGTAGGACCTTTGGATGGGCAAGACAAGGAAGCCCCATACACAGAATCTATGTCCTTATTTATTTGATCAGAACATCGCAATGGTACTATTCCCTCTTGGTTTTGAAATATCTAAATTTGACAAATACAAAGGGAGAGGAAGTCCTATGGATCATATCAAAGAGTCTAACATCATGTGTATGGAGGTGGCCTACAACGATTCATATTTAATGCGCCTCTTCCCTTGAAGTTTAAAATGTCCTGCCATGGATTGGTTTTCTCATCTACCTCCTGACATCAAAACTTTCTAGGAAATTACCAATAAATTCATCGATCACTTCTCCTTTAATCTTAACATGGATGTAAGTCTAGAAGAACTGTACACTCTCAGGCAAAAAAAAGGAGAAAATTTCACTAATTTCTTACAATGACGGAGACAAAGAGCTAGTAATAGCAAATGGCCTCTTCCCAATGAACAACAAGTGGGAATCATCATAAAAAATCTAGATCCAAAACTATCATTCCACTTGAAAATGCAATGCATCACATCTTATGACCAACTTTTCCCTAGAGCCCTTAACATTAAGAGAGCTCTAATCTCACAGGGAAACACTCAAGCTTACAAGGACAACCACCCATCAAATCTAGTTCAAACGATAAGCCTCGTGTTTGGGCTAAGAAAAAGAACGTAACAAATGATGGTGTAGTAGATGCTAAGGTAGTCCTAAGTGCCCCTAGGCCGGACAAAAATAATGTTGCTAATATCCAACCAGCTGTATAGCAAACAACACCTCCTTAGAAAAATCAAATCAACAAAACCGACATGCAACAAAGGCTAACCACTAACAAGATAAACTATCCTAAATGCAAGTACACACAGTTATCTGAACCCATAGAAACCATCATGAAAAAGTTGGTAGAGTCAAATATGATAACACTTTCCAACTTTGAAAACTACCAAGAACCACAAGAGAAACCATCCTAGTACAATGAGAACAACCTTTGTGACTTTCACAAAATCAAAGGACACAAAATGACAAACTGCACGAGACTCAAGAATATTATCCAAGACCTCATAGTGAATGACACCATATCAGTTGAAGTACCAGCCGAGAATCAAGATCTTAAGACATACAAGAAGCTTATGCCAGATCATAGCAAAGGGAACAACAATGGAAAAGCTAAGGATTACACAAATGTGCAACATACCTATTCCAATGTAGTGGATTCTTGTGATAGCGTCATTACCGTTGTCACCATTAAAGGGCCTAGTGTAGAGTGTGGAGTCACCACACGAAGTGGAAAAATTACCATCCAAGGAGTCCCATCTCAATCTAGGGCACAACCTACTTTCCCAACATCAAATCCTAGCAAGTAAAATCTCTTAGATTAGCTTAAGAAGACCCCCACACATATATCAATATTAGAACTATTGAGGCTATCCCCCGCATATAGGGAGATCTTGGAGAAAACTTTATCAGAGTCATCTATTCCTGAGGATATTGATACATATAAGTTTCAAGCTATGGTAGGCCATATTGCTAATCACCTTCTCACCTTCTCCAAGCAAGACCTACCGTCACAACCATCTCATAACCGTGCTTTACACCTTGATGTTATCATTCATAAGAACAAGGTCAAAAGAGTCTTAGTAGATGGAGGTGCTGGATTGAACATTTGCACCCTTCAGTTGATCAAAAATTTGGGCTATTCAGAAGATACTATTGAAAAGACAAAGAGTACCACCATTAGGGCATATGATGACCAAGAACAGGTATCACAAGGAATCATCGCATTACCCATCCAAGTGGGCCCCCTCATCGCAAAAAATACATGCCAAGTGTTAGACCTTGATCTTCCCTATAACATCTTGCTTGGTCAACCATGGATCGATTCCCTAAAAGCTATAGCCTTGACTTATCATCAATGTGTGAAGTTTCCTTTCAAGGGACGTAGAGAGATTACCATTCATGGAGATCCTAAGCCTTTTTACTATTGCAAAAATATTGAGGCCAAGTTCTATAAGATCCCCCAAGTACCCAAGAATGACGAAGGGCCTACACCTTCTACCTCATTTGTTGACTTGTCATCCCTTGCATCTACCTCTAAAACAAAGGCACTCATTGTGCAAAACATACCTGATATCAAAGCAGTGATCCAAGATGATGGTTGTGGGAACTATAAGCTAATGAAGAACACATTTTTCTTAAGAGAGCTACCTATTTCTCCTCAATCTCATGGGAAACCCACACCTAGCAATAAAGAGCTCGAAACAATCAAGATGGAAGCTACTACCTTCATCAATTCGGGGGATTTGAATCAAGAAGATGTCAATGCGGACAATATCTCTAAACTCCTCTATCAAGATGAATGACTTGTTCCCACTCATCCCATGCAAGATGATAACAAAGGCTTGTAGCTATTGAAGGGATGGGGATATAACCAGAAGGAGAAGCTAGGAAAAAATGATAATGGTTCACTAGAACCAATTGTTCCTGAGAAACGACTAAAGAATCTTGGCCTAGGTTGTACTACTAGCAAGGTCACCCTTATTGAAAAGTTACTTCTGCTAAACGGGTTGAGGCTTCCTCTTGGTTACCTACATCACGTGATATGACCTTAGATGACTTCCCCCTTGATGTTGCTGACCCATTTGAGAATAACTCCCTCTTCATGATATCCATAACATCCTTCACTCCGAGTGATCAACCAACTAAAATACACCTAGTATACCCCCAACTCATTGACATGGACCAATAAGGACCACCAATTCTAGATTTATTCAAAAATGATGAAGCGGCCTTAGAATTCATGGGTCTTCGTGACAACTTACCATGGGAAGATCACAAAGCAAGTTTTGACATAGAGCTCAACATAGGGGCGTACTATGGGGAGACAATTGAATCCTTTAGTCACAAAATTGATAAAATGCAACTAACATGCAAATCCTTGAGTGAAAACCACACTATGGCACTCTCTGATCCTAAAATAGTAAAAACAAAGGATGCATCCGAAGGTGAAAACCTCTCTAAGGTGCCCTAGGATGAGGGATTCGATCTCCTCGTTTGTGCAATGCACCTGTAAAAGTCAGCAATGCTAGTAGAAGAGGCCACTCCAGTCAATGCGGGAACAATAGAAGCACCTAAGATCACCTTCTATGTTGAATCTTTGTTGGATGAAGAACAAAAGAACCTAGTAGTATTCCTGAAGGAGCGAAGAGCTACCTTTGCATGGTCATACACAGATATTCTAGGGCTTGATCCAGAAGTAGTTGTGCATCACTTAGTAGTCTATCCTAAAGCCAACCTAGTCAAGCAAAAATTAAGGAAGATGCACCCTTAGATAGCACTTTTGGTGAAACTAGAATTACGAAAGCTTCTTAATGCTGGATTCATCCTACCGATAGATTATCTCGAGTGGGTTTCGAACTTGGTACCAGTCTCAAAACCCACTGGGGGCATCAGAATCTGCACTGAATTCAGGGAATTAAATAAGGCATGCCCAAAGGATGATTTTCCTCTTCCTAATATCAACCTCATTGTAGACTTAACAACAAGGCGTGAAATGTTGTCACTCATGGATGGTTTTTCAGGCTACAATCAAATCATGATCGCCAAGGAGGATCAACAAAAAATTGCATTCACTTGTCCATGGGGAACCTATTGTTGGAACGTGATGCCATTTGGGTTAAAGAATGCCGAAGAAACCTATCAAAGAGCAATGACCCTCATCTTTCATGACATGATCCACAAAACAATTGAAGATTATGTGGAATTTTTTTTGGAAAAATCAAAGAATAGAAGTGAGCACATACAAGTCTTAGGGTCCATCTTTGACAGACTTGAATAATATAAGGTATGATTGAATCCAAAAAAGTGTGTCTTCGGGGTCACATCAGGGAAAATTCTTGGCTTTATCGTCTCACAAAGAGGGATAGAAATTGATCCAGCAAAGGTAAAATCCATCCTCGACATGGAACCACTACAAACACTAAAGTGGATGAGAGGGTTACAAGGAAGATTGTAGTTCATCAGGAGGTTCATAACACAACTATCAGATAAAATCCACCCCTTTTCACATCTTCTCCATAAAGGAATAACTTACAAGTGGGATGAGAAGTGTGATAAAGCTTTCTAAAAAATAAAAGACTATCTACTAACACCTCCAATTCTCATGCCGCCAATACCAAAAATACCACTGATCCTGTATATCTTAGTAACATCAACAACACTAGGAGCTCTTCTAGCACAACATGATGAAAACGAAAAGGAAAGAGATATCTAATAAATCAATAGGACTTTGGTGGGTTATGAAATGAACTATTCACCCACTAAGAAAGCATGATTAGCAGTAGTTTTTGCTTCAAAAAAGTTCAAGCACTACATGCTGTCACATCAAATCAAACTTATTACCAAGATTGACCCATTGAAATACCTGTTATCCAAAGCAACTCTCACAGGGTGAATGGCCAAATGGGTAATGATCTTAGCAAAGTTTGACATAGAGTATGTAGAACGTAAGGAAATCAAAGGACAAGTGATCACAAACCAAATAGAAAAGGTACCTATTTATTCAAAGAACCCTTTAATATTTGAGTTTCCGAATGAATCAGTGTTCCTGATCAATCTCACAACTTAGTGGAAGATGTACTTTGATGGATCGTTCACCCAACATGGATGAAGAGCAGGTATTCCTTTCATCACCCCTCAAGGTGATTGCATTCCAAAGTCATACCGGCTATCGTTCCCTTGTACTAACAACATTGTTGAGTACAAAACCCTAATCACATGTCTAAGGATAGTGGTTCAATGGTAGATACAAGAGATGAAAGTCTATGGATACTCACAACTAGTTATCAACCAAGTCAATGGCAACTATCAAAATAAGGATGATAATCTCACTCCTTACAAAAAGATGGTAGAAAGTCTCAAGGACCTTTTCATAGACATAACCTTTGATCAAATTCCTCACATAAACAATAGAGTAGCAGATGCAATAGAAATAATTGAATCATTGTTAGACATGTTGAACAACATCCTGCAGTGTGAATTCTTGGTAGAACAACTTCTCGTACCGAATTTTGAAATCCTTGAATCTGAATTCATGTGTGTCATTATTGGTCCTAGATCCCCATGGTATCATGACATATTTACCTACCTTAGTAGAGGAATCCTCCCATCATATATCACCTCAAACCTTAAGACCTTTGCCAAGAAGGCATCTCGATTCATGATCTTAGGCAATACCCTTTACCACCGAAGCATCAAAGGGATGTTGCTACAATGTCTTAAACAAGAGGAAGCCTTGAAAAATTTAACAGAAGTACATGATGGCATATGTGGTTCCCATTATAGTGGTATGAATTTAGCTAAGAAAATGTTGAGGATGGGGTATTATTGGCCAACCATGGAAAGGGAGCTCACTAGTATGTGCAAAATTGTGTCTAGTGCCAACAACATGGAGATCTGATTCATACTTCAGCTCAAGAATTGCAACCAATGATCACACCTTTTCCTTTTTCGTAGTAGGGCATTGACCTCATAGGAAAAATTAGTCCAACCTCATCCAATGGCCATAAGTTTATCATAACATCCATTGAGTAATTTAACAAGTGGGTTGAAGCCATTCCTATGACCTACATAACAGGGAAGCAAATTTCCAAGTTTATCTTGAACTAACTAATCTGTCGTTATGGTGGTCCACAAACCCTCATCTCGGATAATGGAACCCCCTTTAAGAATTAGGATGTGAAAGAGCTATGTCAAAGATTCAATACCCAACACCGATTCCCTACCCTATATTATCCCTAGGGAAATAGTCAAGCTGAGGCTACAAACAAGACCATTCTAAAGATACTAAAGAAAATGGTCAATGAAGCTAGCCGTGATTGGCATCTACAACTAAATCCCGCTCTTTGGGATTATTGAACCAGTATCTGCATGCCAATAGGTGCATCCCCTTTTTCCCTAGTCTATGGATCAAAAGTTATATTTCCTATCAAGGTTGAGCTCCCATCATTATGACTGTCACTACTGAACTTGATTACCAATGAAGAATACCGAGTGTCTAGGCTGAATGATTTAGAATTCCTAGATAAGCGTCATCTTGATGCCCTTAATCAATTGCAAGTATATCAAAAATGACAGAAACAAAGCTACAACAAGAAGATTAGATGTTGGTCTTTCCAAGTAGGGGATCTTGTCCTAAAGAAGAATCATAAAAAATATCCCAGATCAGGATAGCAGCGGAAAGTTTGAGCCTAACTGGTTGGGTCCCTTTGTCATCACAACAAGCTATGGATCAGGAGCATACCGATTGTCAACACTTGAAGGTGAACACTTGCAGGAACCAACCAACAACTTGTATCTTAAATTTTTTTATGCCTAGTCTAAAAATACAAAAAAATCAAAAAATGATCAAAATCTAAAAAAATGAGAAAAATGTTTGAAAAAAGTAAAGAAAAAGCAATCTTCCTCTAGTGAAAACCACTTTGGTGGCACTTTGGGCAAGTACCTTGGTGAAAACCTAGCAAACAGGTGCCTTGCATAATTAAAACACCTACATCTATTCTTTGGCTCTCTATCCTACCATTCTTTGCATCATTCATCCTATTTATTCATCCATCACCTTATCTGCGTCCTTGTCATAGTTTGATGATGTAAATTATCGCAATCCATTTAGTACTACTTGGCATATTCCAAAGGTTAGTTTGTCTTTCCTATATCGAGGTAGTCTATCGCATATCACACTGGGGGAAATTTATTATGAATCATATTAGGTTCTTGTATATCTTAACGGTTATCAAAAAACACCAAAGAAATTCATTAAACTTCATCAAAATCCAAAAACATCCAAATTCCTGTACAACTAAAAATCCAAAAAAATTCACAAAATTATAAAGTCAAAATCCAAAACATCCAAAACATATCAAAAACCCTAAAAAGGTCAAACATCAAAAATCCAAAAATAGTCCCTTGTTGAACTACGAGTCTCTAATCTTAAACGTAGGCAAGGCCATCATTGATGTGCCCTCGAGACACCCTAGGTCAGTCTTTAGGAGTCTGTCATAATAAATTGGCATCCCTCAATTATTAATATCTTGTTGTTAATAAGTCGTGTCAGTTGAACTATGTGGTCTCTGCATGTATAACGTAGGCAAGGCTACTCTTTGATAAGCCCACGAGGCCCCTAGGATAGGTCTTTTAAGTTAGGTTCTTGATAAAAAAACTCTAAAAATATTTAAACATTCAAACATCAAAAAACACAAAAACATTCAAATATCGAAAAACACAAAAACATTTGAAAATTGAAAATCCAAAAACATCAGAAAACATTCAAAAGACCTAAATAGCCTCAAATAATTTGAAAACAAAAAAAAATCATATATGTTGGATGTTATGGTTGTGTTGCTGATATATGGTTGTCATTGATGTCAACACTACTAGCATTATTGTATTAAAGGATGCATATGTCGAGGATATTGAAAAAATTGTTGAAGGAAGAGTTGCAGGTTGCCAGTGGAACTGTGAAGGTCAAGAAGGTGTTTTGTTTTGTACATTGAAGATCAACTATTGTGGACTAAAGGGTTTATTGCTAAGAATATCTAGTTAATCTACTAGAAGTTTCAGAGGTCTGCGTGAAGATTTGATCGTGCTATGAATAGTTGTGTTCTGATAGTGTTTCTGTGGTCTCTGTCAGTGTCTCTAATTGAAGTTTATGTGGTTATGGTAATCTTAGTTGCTGTGGATTCTTCTCTATTAGTACTTATTGTTTTTGGATGCTTCTAGATCATTCTCTATCCTTGTACGTCCGTGTTGATTGGTGTGCTCGTGGTCGAAGATTTTTCTCGTGTATGTTCAGGTTTTCATGTTCTTGGCCAACATAGTGATTGTAACATGTTGTAGATCCTTGAAGATTTAAATTTGAATGTTTGGTGCACTCGAGGATATTGTTTTAGGTCACATCATAATATTAGCCGATGGTGTTTGATCCACATTGAAAATTTATTTGTAAATTTGGGTTGACATTGTAAATATGTTTTGTATTTTTTTTGGCCGACAAGGTTGTTGATGTATTTCATGTTGCAGATATATAAAAGTGATTGTTTGAGTGAAGTTAGTATGTGTGTGAAAGAAAAGGAAATCCAAAGAAAGAGAAAGTACGCAAACATTGATCTAATCATTTGATTACAAAGAAAAGTGAGAAGAAGGTTGAGCGAAGTGTGAAGAAGGTTTTATGTGCTTAACTGGAACTGTAATTAGGCTTGTATAGAAGCTATTTCCTTAGTTCACACCCTATGGATCTAATCCGTATTGCTGTTTATTGTTGGGCAGTGAGCCCTCTTGTATTTGAGCAGTGAACTCTAGGCAGTGTGCCTGAATGCATGTGCATTCCCATTATTTTTCATTATACTTTTAACATGGTATAATATTGTGGACTAACATCCACCGTGGTTTTTCCCCTAATTTCCACACAATTTTTCTTTGGTGTTCTCTATGTTTTTGATGTGTTGATTGTTCATAGTTTATTGTTCATTTATTAGATCTAAGATTAAGTTAAGTAAAAATTGAAAAGTTTTAATATACTAAGACAACTGATTCACCCCCCCTCTTAGTTGTCTGTCCTTGTTTCGCCAACAATTGGTATCAAAGTAGGTTCCTATGAAGAAATTTAAAAGCTTGAGGTGATTTGAGATGGCATCATACAAGAAGGACAATCCTAGATTTGATGAAACAAACTACTCATTATGGAAATCTAGGATGGAGTGTCATTTGAGGTATATTGGTGAACCCTTCTGGAAGATTACAAAGAATCCATATGTTATTCCTCAGAATGGTCCTTCCACTACTGATGAGATTAAAGAAGCTGAGAATAATGTTAGGGCTATGGAAGCTTTGATGAGTGCTTTGATAGATTTGGAAATGACAAATGTGATAGGAATGAAGAAAACTCATGAGATTTGGACGAAGCTGGAAACTTTGTATGAAGGAGATGTACATGTGAAGATGGCTAAGCTACAGAGTTTGAAAGGCAAGTATGAAAATTTGAAGATGGGTGAAGATGAAAATATTTCTTCTTTTATGCAGAGAGTAAATGAACTAGTGATGGGTATTAGATGTGCCGGTGGTACCCTGGAAGAGGAAAAAATTGTAGCTAAAGTGCTCAATTCATTGCCTCCCTCTTACAAAGCAAAGACTCATGCTATTGAAGAAACCAAATCATTGACGAATATGACAAGAGATACATTGATTGGAAAAATTGCTGCCTTTGAGTTGAGTGAATTTGGTGAATCTGTTCCCAAGACTGAATATGCATTCAAGGCTACTGTATTTGAAAGAAACAAGAAAAAATATGATCTGGGGGAATCTTCTAGAAAGTCATTCAAGTATGAGGAATAAATGAAACAACTTGAAAATGAAGAAAGAGAAGTAGAAGAATTGGAAGCACTGATTGTGAAGAAAGAAGGCAGAGGACAAGGTAAGTATAAAGGAGTGTTTCCTATTAAATGTTTTTCTTGTAGTAAAATAGGTCATTTTGCATCAAGGTGTCCTGAAAGAGTTCCCAGATCTAAGCCTAACAAATCTAGATTCTAAAAGAAATGTTACTATGCTGAAGAAGGAGTGACTGATGATGAGTCTGATAAAGATAATGGAAATGAAGATGAATGGGTGTTCCTTGCTATCAAGGAAAACTGTCTAGTGGCTACTGAATTTTCTAAAGTTGAGAAGACTCTTGTAGCCTGAATTGAAGAAAAGGATGAGTGGGTTATTGACAATAGATGCTCACATCATATGACTGGTGACAAAAGAAAATTTGTAAGTCTTGAGAAGTATGACGGTGGGGTTGTAAGATTTGGAGACAACAATGCTGGTGTGATTCATGGCAGAGGATCTATTTGTGTTGGTGGTAAGCATAACGCTGATGATATTATTTATGTTGAAGGCTTGAAACTCAACTTGTTGAGTGTTGGACAAGGGTTATGATCTTCAGTTCAAAGATGGAAGATGCAGGATACTTGGAAGCTCTGGAAAAGCAACTGCTTTAGGTAAAAAGACATAAGGTAATATTTTTCACCTGAATGCTGCTAGTGAAAGTTGTTTAATTTCTCAAGTAGATGAAAGATGGTTATGGAATAGGAGGCTGCGTCATGTGAATTTTGATAACATTGTTAAAGTAAGTTCCACTCAAGTAGTAAGAGATATACCTAAGCTAGTGAAGCTTGCTAACACAATTTGCAAGGGGTGTCAGATGGGAAAGAAAACTAGAGTTTATTTTCAAAGCAAACAACATCATTCAAATGGATTACTGGAGCTGGTACACATTGATCTATGTGGTCCCTCCAAAGTCAGAAGTCTTCATGGAGAAAGGTACTTTATGCTACTTATTGATGATTACTCTAGGATGATATGGGTTGCTTTCTTAAGAGAAAAATGAGAAGCATTAGAGAAGTTCAAAAGTTTCAAAGCTATGGAAAAGAATGAGAAAATCTTGAAAATCAAATGCTTAAGGTCAAACAGAGGTGGTGAGTTCACCTCCAGGGAGTTTAATTATTTCTGTGAAGAGCATGGAATCAAAAGACAGTTATCTGCTCCCCGAACCCCTCAACAGAATTGAGTTGTAGAGAGAAAGAACATAACATTTCTAGATGCTACTAGAACAATGATGATAGAAGAAAATGTGCCTCACATCTATTGGAGTGAAGCTGTAAGAACTGCTGTGTACACTTTAAACCAGGTAAATGTCAATAGTAATTCTGGTAAGACTCCTTTTGAACTATGGTTTGGTTATAAGCCTACAGTCAAATATTTCAAGATCTTTGGAAGAAAGTGTTACATCAAGAGAGGTGAGGACATAGGAAAGTTTGATGCAAGAAGCGATGAACGAATCTTTCTAGGTTACTCTACTAAAAGCAAGGCCTACTAGTGCTATAAAAAAAGACTAAGAAAAATGGTTGAGAGTGCAAATGTTAGAGTTGATGATGACTCTGCTAGATCATCCATATATTGTGGATATGATTCATATGACTAGGAAGATAGCAAAAACAAAGGGAAGAATGCTCAGACACAAAATCAACTTCAAATTGTGCCATATGTTTCAGTAAAACAACTTCAATTTGTTCCAGTAAATCAAGTAAGTTAGGAAGGAGAGACAAATGCAAGTGCAAAAGAAAGAAAAAAAGAACCAGAATCTCGAGAGAGTCCCAAAGTTCCAAGGTATGTGAAGATAAATCATTCTAAAAATCAAATTATAGGAGACAAGAATAAAGGTGTGCAAATAGGAGAAAAATTGTAGAAGAATATTGCATGATTTTCAAGATTGAGCCTAAAGATGTCAATGAAGCTTGCAATGATGAACACTGCATGGAAGCTATGAAAGAAGAACTGATGCAGATTGAAAAGAATGATACATGGATACTTGTTCCTAGAACTAAAGACAAAAATGTGATTGGTACTAAATGGGTCTTTCAGAGTAAGTTGAATGAACAAGGTGAAGTGGTCCAAAATAAAGCAAGACTGGTATGTAAAGGGTATTCACAAATGGAAGGTATTTATTTTGAAGAAACCTTTGCCCTTGTTGCCAGAATTGAAGTTGTTAGATTATTTCTTGCTTATGCTGCATATAAGAACTATAAATTCTATCAAATGGATGTGAAGTCATCTTTTCTGAATGGTGAGCTAGAAGAAGAAGTATATATTGAACAACCAGATGGATTTAAATTGACTGATAAGGAAGACATGGTTTTCCGATTAAAGAAAGCTCTATATGGAATCAAGCAAGCCCCCAAAGCTTGGTATGCTAGACTGGATAAGTACCTACTAAAGCTTGGACTCAATAAAGGTAATGTTGACAACAACTTATATTTCAAGATGGATTATGATAAAGAGTTGATTATTGAGGTCTTTGTTGATGGCATTATTTTTGGATGAGATGATAATCTATGTATGAAATTTTCTAATGAAATGAGGAGTGAATTTGAGATGAGTATGATTGGAGAGATGAAGTTCTTTCTGGGATTGCAAGTTACTCAGTTAGACAAGGGGATTTTCATATTTCAGTCTAAATATGTGAAAGAACTGCTGAAGAAGTTTAGCATGGATGACTCAAAGCTTGTTGGTACTCCCATGATAACTGGATGCAATTTAATTCATAATGATGATTCTCCTATGGAAAATCAAACAAGATATAGGTCAATGATTGGCGGATTTCTCTACTTAACCTAGACCAGACCATACATTATGAATGATGTATGTATGGTTGCTAGATTTCAGGTTGGTCCAAAAGAATCTCATGTGACTATTGTAAAGATAATTTTCAAATATCTGAAAGGAATAGTTGATTTTGGACTTTGGTATCCTAAGGATGATGATCTTACCTTGAGTGCATATAATGATGCAGATTGGGAAGAAGATGTTGATGAAAGGAAGAGCACTAGTGGTGGTTCCTTCTTCCTAGGGAAGAAGCTGGTGTCTTGGTTGAGCAAAAAGAAAAATTCCATCTCTCTATCTACTAATGAGGAAAAGTATATTGCTGCTACAAATAACTATACTCAAGTGATGTGGATGAAGCAAATGCTGAAAGATATCAGAGTAGTATATGATGAACCTATTGCCATATACTATGACAAATCAAGTGCAATTAACATATCAAAGAATCTGGTGCTACACTCTAAGACCAAGTATATATCAATCAAGTTTCACTTCTTGAGGGAGAAGGTGAATAAGAAAGAAGTCACACTAGAGTATGTGCCTACCAAAGGGCAGGTTGCAGAAATTTTCACCAAGCCGTTGCCGAAGGATAATTTTGAGTATCTTAGAGGGATGCTAGGGGTGATTAACCCTCCTGATATGAACTACAGATGCATTTATTTGCATCAATCCATGTGCTTCATAGATATTTCCTGATCCAGATTGATGTTTTCATGGCTGCTACTTAGGGGGAGTAGTCAGATGTACAGATATGTGGTTCAAAGCTTTTATGTGGAAAGGTAATGCTTATCTTTTCCATTGATGTCAAAGGGGGAGAAGAGAAATGTGAAAAATCCTTTAGGGGGAGAAGAGAAATGCAAAAAATCTTTTCAAGGGGAGAAGATCAATTGAGGAGAAGGGTCAGAACCAAAGGGGGAGTAAGTGTAGATGTGTTGATGGTATTTTTCACATCATGTGTTGCCATCAATGCCAAAGGGGGAGATTGTTGGATGCTGTGGTTGTGTTGCTGATATGTGGTTGTCATTGATGCCAACACTACTATCATTATTGTATTAAAGGCGGTATATGTCGAGGATATTGAGAAAAATGTTGAAGGAAGAGTTGTCGGTTGCCAGTGGAATTGTGAAGGTCAAGAAGGTGTTTTGTTCTGTACATTGAAGATAAATTGTTGTGGAATAAAAGGTTTATTGCTGAGAATATCTAATTCATCTACTAGAAGTTTTAGAGGTCCACGTGAAGATTTGATCGTGCTATGAATAGTTGTGTTTTGATAGTGTTTCTGTGGTCTCTGTCAGTGTCTCTGATTGAAGTTTATGTGATTATGGTAATATTAGTTGCTGTGGATGCTTCTCTATTAGTACTTATTTTTTTTGGATGCTTCTAGATCATTCTCTATCCTTGTTGTACATCCGTGTTGATTGGTGTGCTCGTGGTCGAAGATTTTTCTTGTGTATGTTCAAGTTTTCATGTTCTTGGCCAACATAGTGATTGTAACATGTTGCAAGTCCTTGAAGAATTAAATTTGAATGTTTGGTGCACTTGAGGATATTGTTGTAGGTCACATCATAATATTAGTCGATGGTGTTTGATCCACATTGAAATTTATTTGTAAATTTAAACATTGTAAATATGTTTTGTATTTTTTTTGGCATTAAGGTTGTTGATGTATTTCATGTTGCAGATATATAAGAGTGATTTTTTGAGTGAATTTAGTGTGTGTGAAAAAAAAAGGAAAAGAAGAGATAATGCGCAAACATTGATCTAATCATTCGATTGCAGAGCAGAGTGAGAAGAGGTTTTCTGTGCTAATTGGAATTGTGATTAGGCTTGTATAGAAGCTATTTTCTCAGTTCACACCCTGTGGATCTAATCCATATTGTTGTATTGTTAGACAGTGATCCCTCTTGTATTTGAGCAGTGAGCTCTAGGTAGTGTGCCTGAATGCATGCATTCCCATTATTTTTCATTATACTTTTAACAGGGTATAATATTGTGGACTAACATCCACCATGGTTTTTCCCCTAATAGGGTTTCCACGTAAAATTATTTTTGGTGTTCTCTTGTGTTTCTGATGTGTTGATTGTTCATGGTTTAATTTTCATTCATCAGATCTGAGATTAAGTTAAGTAAAGTTGGCAATTTTTTAATATTCTGAGACAACTGATTCACCCCCCCTCTCAGTTGTCTGTCCTTGTTTTTCCTACCAAATATCAAAAAACACAAAAACATTCAAATATCAAAAAACACAAAAACATTTGAAAATTGAAAATCCAAAAACATTAGAAAACATTCAAAAGACCTAAACAGCCTCAAATAATTTGAAAACCAAAAACATTAATATAAACCTTCAAAAAGACCAAAAACAACCTCAAAATACCAAAAACATTGAAATATTCCAAAAAATACAAAACCATCCATACCATTTCACTTTTACCCACAATAAACCTTCATTCATAATAAATCAATCGCCATCTTCAACCTTTGGCAAACCAAATAGGAAGCAAGTATAGCAAGTCGTAAAGTGAGAACCCAAGTGTCAAAATCTAAAGTATAAATCATAGGTAAATATGTCAGTGAAGTCTATATCAATGACTTATCATTAGTATCATCATCCTAACATCAAACCAAATCTGATCAACATGTTATAGGATGTATCCTTTCTATGATGGACATCCGTATCAAAAATCATCTTAGCTAAATTAAAACTGGCAAGAGATATAAATAACACTAACTATTTGTCTTTGATCTTTTCTTACTATTTATCTTAATGAACCATTCCGAGGACCTCTTGATGATGTCTATCTAAAATGATTTAGAGAGAAAGGAATGGGGCATTGATCATTATCTTTCGTTTGCTATGCTTGTGGGTATTCTTGTCAAATAATCTTGTCACATACTTGCTTATTTGTGTGTAGGAAGGTTTTTTGGAGTACCTTGTTGACTATTGCATATGCTTTGGTCCAATATATTCTAGGCTTCTAACTTACATTCCAACGAGGTTTCTGTATGTCATGATGTGAACAAGAACTATCCTATCTATTTGCAGAGTCAAAGTCCATTACACTAGATACATTGTCGTCTTGGTTATCAATACCTCGATGCATTGTGTCTATGTGTTATATCAAACAATAAGAACAAAAAAAAATCCTAATCCTAGGAAGTGAGAAAAACATCATCATGCATTCATCATTATCATGCATTTCTCATCACCATCTCTAATAAAGTCTCGGTGGATCATAGACTTGTTGGATCTATTGAAGCAATCATCGAAATTAATGGTCATTCATCTTATTTTTTCGATCTTCTCTCCACACTAACCTAGTATCATGAAAGTCCACAAAAACATCATCAATGCATCCATCTTGCATCCAAAAATCATCAACATATATACATATTGCATCATCATGGACTAATCATTGCATACCATAGCATATTATAAAACATAAATCTTGCATTATCATTTAAGTCACAAAAATAATATAGATTTGTTATTTTAAGCATCTTAAATCATTGCACACATATCATCCATATCATAAGTATAAACATCTACATTTGCGTCCATACATCCATATGCATTGTCATAATCATGAATTGCATAGAAAATACACAAAAAGAAATGTATCCATAACATTTGAATATCATATCATCCATCCAATGGCATATCATGAAAAGATAATGAAAAAAAATATAACATTGCATCCATCCATATCATATCATCACATATCGCATAGGCATAAATAAAGTGCATCCATACATGATAAATCTAAGCATATCATCTCACATCATGTGCATCCATACATTCATAAGAATAAAATAAGATGAACACATCATATCGAATTTGAATCCATATCATATATATATATATAAAATGTTGAATGTCAAGGTACAATATCTGGATCAATGTATGTATATAAATCATAAAAACAATATCCACGAGGCTGTCAAAAAGGAGACCATGAATGTATATCTATATCAAAGAATAGGACAATAAGTCAAAAAGTGTTTGTATAATCAAGCTATCCCTGATGGCTGCTACCCTCTCTGACCTGTCTCTTTGGTTGATCCTCAGCCCTAGGCCATGCATCACTCCTCTGTGAGTAGTCAGGTTGTCTAAGTGCCTGTGGAACATTTTTGTGATAGTGCATCTTGTAATAGGCCACCTCAATCACAACCTTTCTATATAGCCTAGAAGATACAATCCTGCCCTGTGTAGCTACTGTCATCACCTCCAACTGCTAGTGGCGATTGATCTCCTAATCTCTCTTGGCAGTCATGGCATATACCTGCTACCTCGCATGGTCTCTCTCTGCAGTAGTAGCCAAAACTTACTGTCTGGCCTAGCCCCTCTTGGTAGTGATCACTAAAATCTGCTGGTGGGCCTGATCCCACTCACCTATAATTGTTTGCACCTGCTAAATTTGTACATCTTGGGGAACTGGCCTCGGTGGTGGTGGCTAAATGGGCTACTACTGCATTGGCTACAACTGAACATGAGGCTACTGTCCCACTGGTGGAGCCCCAATAATCTTCCCATCTTTGCCATCCTATCCCCTGCCTCTACCCCTGCTCGCTCCCCTCCCTCTCAGTCTCCCTCGTGGGGGAGCACCCGTTGGATCTGTCAACTGGCAATGGGGTGTAAACCATGCATCATATGCAGGTGTCATCTATGCATCTGCCTATCCCTGGTCGTATGCCCATGGTTGTGCCACTAACTGCTGAAAACCCTCAACCACCTCTGGAGCTAGGATAGTAGGTCCCTATGTGGGAACCTCTCGAGCTGATCTCACAAAGATGGCCCTATATGCATCATCGAGCCTATCCTGCTGCTCACCAAACTGTCGAGCCACCATGTGTGGTAGATATCTCTCTATAATATTATGCTCCCGACCCTACATGTACTGGGTCTATCTGGAAAAGAAAAGTTGCTGCGTGTCATCATACCATGCTGGCATCTAGAGCTAGGGTCGCCATCTAAACACTGTCATATTGTTAAGGACCCTACGGTAGTATGGAAGTCCAATATACCCTATATGTTGGAGAGTGATGGTGCCCTTATATCGCCAAACCACAGGATCATCTAGCTCAACATCAACCATCTGCATGATTGGTCGAAGCACTACAATATGCTCCCAAGCCCAAATATGAAGCAAGGTAACCCCTGTTCCAATAGCTCTATTGTCGCAGTGGACAAAGTCATGCATATCATGATACAACGAGGAAAACATCACTGGCCCCCATGCAAATAGTGTCCTCCTATAGAGCATCCTATGCCATGCCAAGCCCCATCTTGGGCTGAATCCTTTGCTCCATCGGTCAAGAGTGACCAAACCGGAAATGATGGCTGTAATGATCAATCTAAATGTAGGCACTCAACCTCTATACATCTCAAGGTTGATCTGTGAAGTGACTAGAACGAGGTTCTCAATCTCCATTACCTCATGGCATGTATTGTATCTAGTGTTGACATCATAAATCACACACTTGCCATGTATTGAAAAGTGAAAAATCCGCCATACATCCTCTAAAGTCACAGTCACCTTGCCCGTCAAAAGGTGGAAAGATGAAGTATCACTATGCCATCTCTCGTAAAACGTCATCATCATAGCCAGATATGTCCGGACGACAGGCATATAGGAAACGTACCATAAGCCGATCTCCCCCAGGTGCTCCTAGCGTAACTCGGATAAGTCACCAAGTCTCTCCAAAATTGTGGGCTGGTGCTCACGAAAAATCAAGGGTGGAATGGCCTCCTGCACCCATGTAGTGCATGACATCAAAATCTGGAAAAAAAATTGACTCAGTTTGGAATTTTTGGCTCCAAAATGACAATAGCTTTGCTATAATTCAAATTCTAAACTGCGACGCCTAAGGCATTTCAAATTACAAATCACAAATCTCATTGCTAGAAACATATGCATCACAATTTAAACTTTGGAAACCCTAACCCTAATTTTCAAATCAGGAAGTGAGTCGCTATAAACATATGCACCACAATTTAAAATTGGAACCCCTAATTATAAATTGTGAAATATGTCGCAATACACACATGCGTCACTAAAATTCATTTTAGAGTCACTGATTCTAATTTTAGCGTCACTATATAGTGACGTCGCCAAAGTTTAAAATTCAAAAAGCAATAAATGCATCAAGAAGTCAAATTTCAAATCAAGTTTTGAGTTACATACCAGTGGTCCTGAGCCTGGAAGCCAATGGTAATCTCGAACCCAGTCGGAAATGTGTCGTGGGAGCTCTCGTTGCGCCATTTCGTCAGATGGTCAAAGCTCAATTTGCAAGAATTCCTTAAGGTGTGAATGCACAAATGAATTGAAAGTGACCCTTCTTGGCCTATTTATAATAGAAAATTAGGGTTTTTTCCCCTAATTTAACCTTGAAGCCAACGTTTTTCATCATTTTCGCCAATTTTTCCAAATGAGAGCCTATTTTGCATTTTTGGTACGTTTCTTGCATCCCAGAGCCTTTCTAGACCCTTGGGGCAGTTTTTCACCTTTATCGAGAAATCAACCCAAAATTCAAAATTTTCATCCGATTTCTCAAGGGGGGCAGGGAATCAGCTTTATCCTTCAGTAGTGGGGCATCTAAAAATTAGAAAACTTTTATTTTTTGATCTGAGCAATAGATTTTAATCTGAAGAGCATCAGTCTTTGAACCAAAGCACTACGTACCTCACTTCAAAGAGGGGAAAAATGTAGACACTGAAAAATGTCTTGAATGATATCATGCACTTGAATAAGGTATACTAACATCATTTCCTCTCAAATCCATCGTCTTTTCACTTAATTAATTGAATTAGCCTAGCTATTTAATTAATTATGTCATTTGCATCTATTAACCTAATTCATTTAATCAGGTTAATTCCCCCCTTTCACGCTAACATTTCATCTCATTAAATTAGATAAATCAAACTATTTAATTTAATTCCCTAATTCTTCTTATTTAATTAAATAACCCAAAGTTATTTAATTAAATGTCATTTCACCTTTCCCCCATTCATTAAATCATTTAATTTAATGAATATCACTTTATTCTTCTAAATCCCCTAATTGCATGATTAAAACCTTGTTTAATTAGCAATTATATAATTAATCCAAATTCCTCCCACTTGCAAAGGAATATTCCAAGGGAATTTTCCTCCTTTGCACAATTAAATTTAGTTTTAATTAACTACATATCCTTTTTCCTCACCCATGAGAATATTCTAAAGAATATTCTCTCTCCTCCAATCATTTGAAAAAGGGAATATTCTCACTTGGCTTCTTGAGAGAGTTAAACTTGAAACCTCTTGAGCAAGTTAACCTTTGACCTCTTAAATAGGTCAAAAGTGTGTTTGTTTGGAAGGAATGAGAATCCTTGATTAAATCTCATCTTGCATTCTCATCCGTTGATGAGAATCCATGATCCATGCCTCTTATCTCCTCCATCCTTGACCATTGATTAGCTTTTTTGATCTCAACCCTTCATTTCTCATTTGCTTTCCTATAAATAGGTCACTATTTGGAGACAAATGGATCCATCATCCATCTTTCAAAGAAAACTTATACTGTTGAAATCACTCACACTCACACTCATACTTTACTCACATTTAGCATATATTAGTTCATTTTTAGTTGCATAATAGCTTAGCTCCCATTAATGGCTTCCATTCATCCATTTAGCTAATTAGATAATTAGGGTTTGAATGTTTTTGGTTTAAATCTCATTTAGATTAGCTTAGCAATCACATATCTGAATCATTTAGCATGAAATCATGGTAGATTAGCTTTTACCTCATGCTCATTTTAGATTAAAATCATGTTTTCATTCACATATCAAAACAGTTTCGTCGATTCTCTTCAATAGAATTGATTGGAACAAGCTCACTGATCACGAGATTGGGAAAGGGTCATTGTTCCACATCAACACGACACCAATTCCAAAACAAGATAAGTTTCAGATGGATTAGAGTAGACATTTAAATGCTTTCACAGTTCATAATGTTTAGTTTCAATAAATATTCAGTTTAGCTTTCATTTGAATGATCTTGTTTAAGATTGAGGATTAGAGACATGAATATGCTTTGATTCTTCATGAATCAAGCATAATCGGCCCATACTAATATCCTCGATTGACAATTATAATTATATTTTAGAAATCAAATTACTTATTCTCTAGTTCTTCAAAACTATCCAATATAATTATTCAAGATAAATGGAACATTTTTAAAATAAAGAATAAAATAAAATGATGCATGATTGTTAGATGTTTTTATTGAGCTATGTGAAGTTAGTTAATTGATTGGATAAAGTAATGATACTAGGCTTATTGCTTGAAAAACCAACATCCATATTTTGATCCGTAATTAGAGTTTACAAAATTAACTTGTAAATTAATCTAATTACAGTAATTTCCTGATCTAATACAAAATTGTGTGATTATGCTTTTTAACTGTTGAAATTACAAAATAAGTAATTAGAAATTCAAATACTAAATTTAAACTAGAGATAAAATTGAGACAGAAGAAAGAAGAATGAGACAAAGAAATAGAAGGATCACAACGTGCAGATTGATAACGAAGTTCGTCCAATGTGGACTACGTCTCTGGGTCCGCTTCTCAATGCTGGGACCACTTTATTGATATCGCCAAGCAAAATTATGCTTTGTTACAATACCCAATCTCCAAGAACCTGCAATAATCTCTCCACAATCTCTCACTCTTTTACAATTCTTGGTGTACAAAAACACCTTGTAAATTCTCCTCCAAAGAATTATTTCTCCCAAAATGAACTTGAATAATTCTCCTTGTTACAATTCTCTCCAAGAAAATTCTCGTACAAAATTCTCCACTCAATAATTTCCCAATGCCCCTTTACAAAAATCACCCCTTTATATACACATTTATTTGCTAATATGGCTTTAACCATATTATTTTGCAAATATTGCATATCTCCCATATACAAGTAAAAATTCCAACCATTTCCCCCTTTTACAATAAAAATCACTAATATCCCGTTAGTATAGCAAATTAATCTTTCAAAAATAAATCCACCTTTGGCTTTTATAATTCTAAGCCATACAATTAAAAAACGAACCCCTTTAACTATGGGCCATTATGATTTTGGACTTATATTATAATCTTTAAAAATATCTTTTAAAAGCCCCTTAATAATCTCCTTGGATAATCTTTAAAATAAATCCATTAAATATGAGAAAGGTGGTTAAAGGGGTTAATTTGTTGAAATTTAAGTTTATGGGATTTTTTTCCTCTCCTTGTTTTATGGGCAAAGGAAGAGGATTTTAAGGGATAAAATCCCACCAAATCCTCGAAATCATAAAAATCTTTTAATTTTTAAACCATACGTGTTTTCTTTTAACAATATGGTTTAATCCATATTCCTTTTTCCACCATGTCTATGCCAACTCACCACTCTTGCCACGTCACCACCTGCCACGTCAACTTGCTGATGTCATCAAAGTCAACCAGAGTCAAAATTTTGACCAACCTTTGACCAGCCGTATCTTTCACATACGAGCTCCATTTTTGAAACCAAATATAGTTCTAGAATCAGTGCAGTGAGCACTACGACTTGGCATCATTTTTGTTTCATTTTGAGACAATCATTTTTTTGCCTTTTTGAACCCTTGATTCGCCTATTTGACTGAACCTTTAACTGAGGATAACTTTTGCATACAGACTCCTTTTGAGTCCATTAAAGTTGCGTCAAGATCATGTCAGTGAGCTCTACGCATTGATGCTTCTTTGGATGAATTCTGAGACTGTGAAATTTTTAGGTATTTTGGATCCACCTAGATCATATTTACTACCTAAGTCAATCTAGGTTATAATGTTGGTGTATGATGCATAGGTCCCAAGAACATTTTTATATCTTAAACTTTAGAAAATATGGTATTTTAAAATGAGTTGGTTTGAATCAAACAATATTTTTATTATATGTAAAACCAAACAAATTCTCTTAGAATTAGACATAGTACATGTCAAATTTTACAAGAGGAGAGAGAACCCTAATTTTTTTTGTGATGTCAAAGTTAAATAAGAATCAAATATTAATATAACCTAAAAAATAAAAATTTAAGAATGTTGTTCTATTGTTACTTAATACGATTTATGGGATTTTTTACCATCTTTATTTTATTGTACTTTATTATTAGACTTGGTCAACCCAATAAACTTGTACATGTGTTTTGTGAAGTATTGTATAATATTGAGATCCTTGGAATGCTATATCATATTATTTATTATTTGTCAGCCTATGATAAGGTGATGTATGTTGGAAATCTCATTCTGACAATTTTAGACATTTAAACATGATAATTTTGGTGTAAATAAAATTAATTTACATATGAATCATTATTAGATTTAGACTTGTCCCAAATCTCTGTTTGAGTAACTGTATAAAGTGATGATTTTTTAGGGATAAGTGCGTACTTATTTTCATTCTTGCTAAAGAAAGAGAGATAGTCATGTAGTCTAAAATGCATGATTATCATCTTGGAATATATTTTAAGTATGTAGATTACATGATAAGTAACAATGACTGACTGCATGGTATGAGACATGCATTCCATTAACTAAGTAATTTCTATGCCATCATAGAATAATAATTTTATAAATTTTATATTGAAGAATAAATCATTTATCTTAAAGATAAGGGGCACATGAATAACCAAATAGACAAAGTTAAAATATTGGAGATTTAACATGTAAACTTCCATTATCTCTATAATATAAAAATACAAAATATTTTCTATGTAAGTTTCGTTAAAAGTGCATCTATATTTCTATTCATATTATTGATTAACAATATTTTTTTGTTGAATCAAATTTCAAATTTAAACTAGAAAGTATTATAGAGAAAAAATTAAAAAATGAGAAATATAATGGAATCATCATAATGTTAATAGTGTTACATGAGAAAAGAACAAATGTATTCATAGTCAATATCTTGATTTATTAATTGTGATGCAAATGTGCCTTGTGCTACTAAGGAAAATAATTAATTTATGTGGGGACAAGCGTTATGATAATTTTTTCCTCAAGTGCAAAATAAATATTATCTTCCTATATAAATAACCTTTTAGAATTAAAATGGTGATAAAATTTAATGTTATTTGAACCTTTGGTAAAACGGAGATAAAAGAAAAATTTATATGTAATTACCTTAGAGTTAAAAAAGAGATTGTAAAATGCATAAATAATTGATTATTAGGTGAAAAATTAATTTTGTATGAGAGGATATGATGGTTTGGAATCGAACCTTACAATATTCTATAAAGCATGTAAGAAACTTGGAAATGACATGTAAATCATTCAAGGAAGAAGGTGGGTTGGTGTGCTCTGTGCATAAAAATTAGAAGACTAGACATGCATTGTGTGTTTTCAACTCAGGATACGCTGTACACCTCAGATTGCCTTGAATAGGTCTATGATGCATGAACACCAATGACGTGCATGAGTAATTGAGATATATTACACAAATTCCTCTACAAGTATGTCATAGCTTAGAGGAATTAAACCATTGAGATCTTCGTAGAGTGAAAGTAACCATTCCAATGGTTGAATTTAGATAAGCATTTGATCTCTTATTACTAAAAATAATAAAAATCAATAAATATTCAATTTTGATGTCAATTTTATGAATTATGTGATTGTGTTATCTAATTTATTATGTTAATTATTTACTTTAGAGTTATTAAATTTACACTAGTTATTTACATCTATTTTAATATCATTGTATATTTTATATTTTATTAACTCTAGTAATAATTATATTAAATCTATTACAATATTAAATTAACATTGATAACTTTAATGATTTTGATTTTATATACTTTGAAAAAGTAGTAGCACAAAAGTAAAGCTTGGATTTTGACACTTGATTGATTCCTAATGTATAGCTATATGGGAATAAAACTAAGGCTCAATATTTCATCATGTAACCTCACTTGTATACTACCACCTAATGAAAATAGCAGTAAAACCATGGTTTATATTCCTACCATTACATAGGAAAAATTCTCGGAGAGATTTTATGCATTCTATCTTTTAGTTCACTTTAGGTAGTGCCGATCTAATGAGTCTCATGACATAAATTTTTTTAGTATGATGGCCACTTAGTATAAAAACCAATTATTTGAGTCAAGGCAATATATAGACTCCTTGGTTGATGAGAAGATTAAACTCTCAAATTATGAGAGTAGTTCAATTTCTTACCCTTGAGACTTTAGAGATTATTGAGGAGAATGAAAAACTTATAGAAGAGAATTTTGTGAGGGGTCAAGGATGATAGTTGGGAGCATAGGTAGTTATACCATATCAAGAAGGGTCTAGGGTTGAGGATATTAGCCCTAAGTACTTCCTCTAGGCCATCTAGGACTCCCTAATAGTATTAACACTAGAGCTAGATGTCTAGCATAGTGGAGGATCTTCTTGTAGAGAAATATTGAGGTAGAGTCATAGGATCATGATGCCTAGAAACTATTAAGAGGTAGTCAAACCAATTCTAGATTTTTAAGATTTTAATATTCAAGTAAACCTTAGACCATGAAACCTTAGGTTATTGGACCATGCTTTACTTGAGGTTATAAGGGCCAAATTTCTAGGCATTATTTGTAGGGATCAATGACAACTAGTGGTTAGGGTGCTACAACAATATAGAGAAAATTATTGGAGATGTTGGTATACATTATAGAGGGATTATAGTGGTTGATACCTATAAATTCATTATCAATACACAATGATAGAGACCCCATGTATGCTTGATAGTGTACATATATATATATATATAATATTTGATTTAGGATCTTATTACCATAATTTGTTGAGAAATATAGATTGGTGGTAGCAAGATAAGGTAATTTTTGATAGGTTGAGTTGGCTATAGGTGTTAACGTGTAGTAGAATCACTTGTGTATTATTCTATGTTGGATCTTACAATATTTAGCACCATTGTATATTTTTGTATTCTAGGTTTTGGATCTTATGAGATCATATTTAGTATCGATTGACTCAATGCTCATCATGTAAGTATTAACTATAATTGAAAGATAGTTGAGTGCATAGATGATCATGGTGATCATATGGTGAAAAAAGAATTTAGAGATCCATCTCTATTTGTATGATGTAATCTATGTAACTAAAGTGGAGTATATAGAAGGGATGCTATATGTTCGCTATCATGGTGAGTGAAATTTCTAAGGATGAGTATCATGTGGTTTCCCTTGATGATCACCCAATCTTAAGGAAATTCATTGACACTTTCGTAGTCTCATCCTTTGTATGCCACTAAAGATGTGGAATTTCATATTGACCTCACTCCAAGAGTTGAGCCTTTCACATGCACCATGCATAATGTATACAAAGGAGATTAGTAAGCTAAGGTTATAGTTGAAAGGTTTGTTAGATAAGGAACACATTAATCCTACTATATTTTCTTGGGGTTTCCCTACCATCTTTATAAAGAAGAAGGATGAATCTTTTCATTTGTACATCAACTACTAGTGGTTGAATAAGGTGATGATGACGAATGAATATCCCTTTCCAGGGGTAGATGATTTGCTTTATTAGATGAAGAGATATAAGGTGTTCTCTAAGATTTATCTAAAGTCAAGACATCATTAGATTTAAATTAGGAGGTGGATATTTATTAGAAAATATTTCAAACACCATATGGACACTATGAGTTCATCATGATTATACTTATGTTGACAAATTCTTTAGTGTTCATGAATCTCATGAATATGGTTTTTCCCACCTACCTAGACCCATTTTCCTTGTGTTCCTTGATCAAATTTTAATCTATTCAATAATAGTGAAGGAGCATGATATCCACTTGCATCAAGTTCTATAATGTTTGTGTGAGAATTGACTTTTTGGAAATTTGGAAAAGTATGAGTGTTTCTAGGATGAGATGAAGTACAAGTGGGGCATGTGATATTTGGTGAGGGAATATTATTAGAACCCTCAAATTCAATATTTTAGACTATATTGTGCTAAAGCATGTTTCTAAGGTCAAAGTTTCATGGGGTTAATGAGTTACTACAATTAATTTTCCATGGATTTCATAAAAGTGGTGCATCTTACTACTTATCTTTTATGGAAAGGGAATTTTTTTTTGTGGTTAGATTATTGTGAGAGATCCTTTTAGGATATCAATTAGTACTTGAATATTTTACCAATCCTTTGATACTTGATCCTATAGAGAGTTTCATGGTTTTCACTAATTTTTCACTAGATGGGTTAGGGTTTTACTTATGCAAGAGGAATAATAGATTTATTATGAATCATGGAAGCTCAAGAAAAATTCACTTAACTAACCCACCAATGATCTATAATTGGTAGAGATCATCCATGAATTTGTGTGCTAAAGACATTTTATCTTGGGCCATAAATTCAAGTTAATTATTGATCATTGTAGCCTTTAGAATATTTTCACACAATCAAACTTAAACATGTGCCAATATTGATGGATGAAATTTATAAGTGAGTATGACTTTGGTGCTCATTACATCAAAGGGAATAATATTGTTGTATGCCTTGATTAGGAGGTAGAACAAGGACTCAATTTTATTCATGATTGGATATGTGAAGCCATACTCTTGAGATAATCCTAGAAGACCCATGCCATCAAAAGGTTTGAGAAGATATTAAGTCATAAGGGTCCATTGTGTGGAAGTTTTCTATAATCTCTCTCAAGTAAAATGGTTTGTTGCAACATCTTGGTCATATTTATGTCCCATCTTTAGGTGGTCTTCACACAATACATATTGGTGTGAAGAAGATGCATGTTGAAATTTAGAAATTAATTCAATGGGAAAGGATGAGGTGCAATATTACTAAATTTTTGTTAGATTCCTTGAATTCCAAAGGGTAAAGGTAGGACACCAACTTCTCATACTTTTGTAACCACTTGATATTCTAGTGAAATTGGGATATGATTTTGATATATTTTTTTGTTGGTATACCTCTATATATTCATCATCATTATTCCATCATGGTGATGGTGTAGAATCTAACCAATGTTTCCTACTTTTAATGAATGAGGATGCCATAATTGTTGACTCAATAGCACATCTTCCTAGAGTATGTTCTTCACATCCATGGGGTGCCTTGTGTTGGCACCCTACCTAAATTTTGGTATTTGGTAATTATTTTGAGTTTGAAAATATTCATAAGTATATTTTTAACCTATTGATATGCAAAAATTCCTAAAAGCATAAGGATCAATAATTAAAGGCCTTTATGTTACACAAATTTCCTCTTTTATTATGTTTCATCATTGACTTATTGGTTTGATTATAAATTTATGTATGCCTACTTGGAGGTGTATTAGTTCATTATTAACTTCCCCCATAATATTATTTACTCTAGAAAAGATTCTTGTATCAATCATATTCACTTTCACCATCATGTTCTAGCTATTGTGTAAAGCCTTGTACCTGCCACCTTTTTATAACTTATGAATAATTTTTCCTAGCAGCCTATTACCTTTGTCATATATTTTAAATTGCTCATTAATAAAAACTTAATTTATATGTGATAAATTTAGGTCCCATATGATTATCTAGAAGATCATGTCCCTAATTGGTCCTAGGATTACATATGTGGCATGAATTTATTAGTCTATGATTAATTTGTCACAAAGACTAATTTTCTCTTAAGCTAATATTATGTTGTATACTATGTGTTATGCATTATTTCAAAAGGATATGGCCATCTATAATTAATATCTAGTATAACATGTGGTGATCATCCATTGGTGGATGAAAATATTGGATGGGGGAGTTTGTACAAAATTGTATGACTTCTAGTGGCTAAGTCTAGTCCTAATAGGCAAATTGAAGGCCTTCACTTTTAGATTAGCCAATTTACATTGGCCATCAAATTATAAGGAAATTATGAATGGTTATATGTCTATTATTTTTAAGCTAGAAAATTAATGAATTAACACTAAATTTACTTTGTATAAGCATTGTGAACAATACTAATGAGTAGCCTATTTATTTGTATAGTGATTTCTGTTAGCCCTAAGGATATACAATTTCAT
>VDFB02000010.1:14706059-14850314 GCA_007258455.2 Sequoia sempervirens | reverse complement strand
ATTTATCATTTTATCTATCTATTTCTTTTTATCTATCTATCTTGGCTACTATGGAGGTGGAAACACCAAAACAAGGGTTTGATTGAGGAAAACTCTCTAACATGATTCCAACTATAAAAGGAAAAAACAAGGAGAAGATCTAAGTTTTTGCGTGCATGGCTGGCAAGAAGGCATGGGTGCGGATATCGAGGCGTGGGGAGGTAGGGCCATCCCCATAGCAGGTTTATGTGGTTGTAGGCCCCATGTTCCCTAGACTCTTGTCAATTATTGTTTTCCATTAGTTTCAAAGGGATTATTTTCTCTGTTTTTGTTTTCCTTGTGTTTATTTCACTTGTGTGAAGGGTTGGCCTCGACCCTGGTTGTGTCCTGATGTCTTTTCACCATTTATGGAGGGGGGTATGATGCCCCCCATCTAACCTAGTTTAGAAGAGAGTCTTAATGACTCCCACTTCTGTCCCATGAAAACATTCAAAGAACCTGTTGTAGTGCAAGCCTTTGAAGCGTTTGTGGCTCCTGTTGACACTAAGTTCACTGTGGATGAGGGCTTTGGTGAGGATGACAGAGGGGAAGGTAAGAACCCCTCTATTTTACCTAAAGATTTGTTTTTGCATCCTAATCCTGTGACGAAGGAAATAATTTTGGGGAAAGATCTAGGCTGAAAGACTTTGCAATTTTTTTTGCGACTGTAGACTTAAGCAAAATGCCTGCAAGAAAGTTTTTTGATTCGAGGTTTTCTAATGTTTGGAACAATAAATTTGGAATTCTAATTTCTTATTGTAGATTAATTCAAAAAAGATTAATTTTTTATTTTCTTAAAGTCTCATGAAATGCAAAAAAAAGTGTTGGAAAAATCCTTCTGGAATGTAGGTGGTTGTGCCTTTCGTGCCCTACCTTTGTCGTCCTTGGCCATTGTAGAAGAAATAATTTCTCTTTCCTATCCTAGATGGGTAGTGGTGAAAAACCTACCCCTTGAATTCTAGAGGCTGCTTCCGCAACTCCTCGAGTTGATTGGAAAAGTAATTAAGGTTGAGGAAACCAAAGCCACTCTACCGAATCTTGATGCAAGGGTCTTGGTCTCTCTCATCCCTGGCATCAAATTCCCCAGTTCGATTAATATTGTTGAAGATTCTGGTACCTCGTCTTGCCCTTTGGAAATATTGAGTGGGATTAATGCCTGCTTCCTTTGTAGAAAGGAAGGCCACTTGAGAAGAATTTTCCCTATTATTCAGAGGAAGAAAGCTTCCATGAGGCCTTGTCAGCCTGAATGTGAGGCTCCTAACACTGGTGGTCACAATTCCAAGCCTGAATCATCGAGGGTGGGTAATATGGGGGATCCCCATGTGACCCCACTGGATGGTGGTGATGAGGGTGGCATTAGGCCCCCTATGTAGGATGGTATAGGTGAGATGACCTCCATTGTTTGAGGTTTTTTCAAAGACCTCCCCTCACATAACAACAAGGTTGATGTGGTCCTCAACAACCCCTTTGAATCCCTTGAGGATAATGTTCTTGACCTATCGGGTGGAAAAGTTGAAGAAATTCTTAAGGCTCAACCATCTCCTAGACCGCTGTCAACCCAACAAGTGACCAAGGATGTTTTGCTGCTAGAAAGGCTTAATGCTCAACAAATTTTCCTAAAAAATCTTAAGAAAAAAATCAAAAAATTATTGGACATGTCAGAAATAGGCCCAAAGGTCACTGAAGTTCAAATAAGAAGAAAGGATAACCAATTTTCTTTTGAAAAGGTCCCTCCTGGCCGAGTTGGTGCTGGTGTTGATAATTTGAATGAGGGCCTTAGGGACCCCTCAATGACATTGGGGGATGATTTTTCCATGGGGGTAAATGTCTCTAATTTACATGCAAAGGCCTCCCAAATGGGTACCTGCTCTTTTCCTCCCTCGTTGGGTGATCCTTCTGTGTTCCCTGTCCAGACTATCTCCCCCATCACCACCTCTGGAAAATTGTCTAGTTTTGAATAGGAATGCACCATTGTCTCTGATTTGGGCTCTAGTTCCCCTCCCTCCAAGGAAAAACCCATGGGGGCTGAGGGTCCCTCAAGCACTCTCGTGGGAACCCTAAAAAGCAAGGACCCCAAGGTTATGGGAGTAAATGTTGATGAGAATGTCATGTTGGGGCAGTTGGAAACAACATCTAAATTGAAGAATGGTTCGACAAGACCAAGGAAAAATAAAGGTTCAATAGACCTGAATGAAGAAGGAACAAACACATTGAGAAAAAGGAAGAAAATGAGTGTGGTGATCCAATCCCCCATAACCAAAAAAGGGAGGTGGAAGAGAAGCTACCCAAGTGTTCTAAAAACTTTAGGAGTGACCAGAGTGATAACCCCATGACCGATGATGATGAAGCTTAAATGTGTCTCTTGGAATGTCAGGGGATTTGAATCTCCTGACAAAAAATATATAATTAGAAGGTTCCTAAACCTGGAGAAAAGTAAAGACATTGCACTTCTACATGAAACTAAAGCTACTGAATTTTCTCTCAAAAACAACCTTAAGTTTGTTTGGAAGGAGGCTTCCTCATTCTCCATTGCACATGAAAGGGGAAGGGGGGAAGCCATTCTAATTTACAATCAATGGAATCAATTCATAACCGGATTCAGGTGTTCCCCATGCAACAGAGTTGTGTGGGTGACACAAAAAAAGAAAAGGAGTTTGAAGTTTGTTCAATTTATGCTCCTAATGACTATAGGGATGGAATCTACCTTTGGAAATGGATTGCTAACCTACCAACAATCCCTTGGGTACTTGGAGGAGATTTTAACATGATTGAACAATCTAAAGAAAAACAGGGAGGGATAGACATGTCCTGGAAAGGAAATGAGAAGCATTTTTGGCTTAGATTAAAACACAAGTTCAACCTAATTGACCTAATGGAGAATTTCAAAAAGGAGTGTAAGGATATTTGGTTTACCTGGTGCAGTGCTCAAAAAGGTAATTCCAAAATTTTTCCAGCCAGGTTGCCTTCCTCATTCTCCAACACCATCATGTTTATTCTTGGGAGGAATAAGATGCTAATTGCGAGGAGACCATCTCCTCAATCAGGGAAATAAATAAGTGGATGCTCAAATATGCCATTGCCATTCAAAAATGGAACACCAATGTTTATTCTTGGAGGAATATTTTCCAGATAGTAAGGAAGAAGAAGGCTCTGGACAATAGGAAACTAGAGAATGAGCTAAAGAATTTCCTATTTGAGGTTGAGAAAAAACTTCAAAAGGCCCCGGGTGACATTGCCATAGGGGAAGATTTGGTGAAGGCCAAATATTGCCTAAGAAGGATACGAACCCAAAAAATCAAAGGCATGAGGGTCTAATCTAAAGTGAACTGGCTACAAGCTGATGACAAAGGGTCTAAATTCTTCTTTAAATTCCTAAGAGAGAAAAACATAAAGGAGTAGATTGGGAAAATATGGGATGGTGAGAATCTTTGTAGCTCTCAAGATGACATACTAAAACAATTCCACAACTTCTTTAAGAACCTCTTCTCCTTTGAAGGGGAGGGGAATGATAGATGTAAGGAAATAAACTTTATTGAAAGCATCATCCCTAAGAAGATCTCTAGTGAAGATGCTGCCTCCCTCTCTGCAGATGTGACTAAGTAAGAAATACAAATGGCCATCACCTAGATATGAATAATGAAAAATCACCAGGATGGGATGGGCTACCCGTTGAATTCTACAAATGCTTCTCAAAACTGATTTGTGAAGACCTTCTGCAAGTTTATAAGGAATCCATTAATTGTGGCTCCTTGGGAAAATCCATTGACAAGGGTATCATCAAACTCGATCCAAAAGGGGGGGACAAAAACCTGGTGAAAAACTAGAGGTCAATCACTCTTTTAAATGTCTCTCACAAGATATTTTCTAAAGTGCTTGCCTTAAGGATCTGCTGCCCAAGTTTGTGAGTTCCACTCAAACTGGCTTCATCAAAGGGTCCTACATATTAGAAAACCTCATAACAAGATGGGAATCCATGGAATGAGAAAAAGGTAACTAACCAGAAGGTAACAATGCTGCTCCTAGACTTTGAGAAGGCCTATGACATAGTGGAATGGTCTTTCCTAAGGGCTATCCTTAAAGCGTTTGGGTTCCCTCAAGGATTTTTCAAGATGGTGAACACTCTGCTAAAATATGCTTCCTCCCAAATTAAAGTGAATGGGGAATTCTCACAAGAGGTGTGGCTAGAGAGGTCCATCTGGTAGGGGTGCCCCTTATCCCCTGCTCTGTTTGTTATTTCCTTAGACACTTTTCATTTTCTTTTGAGGGACCATACACTCTCCCCAAGAATAAGAGGAATTAGACTTCCTGATAGTAATGAACTGATCAATGTTAAATTTTTGGATGACACCACCTTATTCATTGACCTCAAAAAAAACAACATGGAATACCTAATGGTAAAACTTGAGATCTCAAACTCCAAGTCAATAGCTCTTGGGTGGGAAGAATCCCCTCCAGATTGGATAAAAGATTTCAACTTTTAGTGGGGTGGCCCCAACATGTAGGTGAGATATCTTGGGATTCCCTTCACTATTAGTCCTAATCTCAAAGAGATGTGGAAATGGATAAGTGAAAATATTGAGAAGAAGCTGGAAAATTGGAATGTGCATTATCTCTCATTAGTAGGAAGGATTCAATTTTGTCAGAAAATCCTATCTTCTTATAGAATATGTTTTTCCTCATTCTAGTTTTTTTGTAGCTACCAAATTAATGAAATTCAAAAAAGAATTAGAGCCTTCCTTTGGTCAGAGGGAGAAGGGAAGAGGAAAAAATATGTGGTAAATTGGGAATGGTGATGCCTTGACAAGTTGTAGGGTGGCTTGAGGTTAAAGGAATTGAGACTCCAGGGCATTGCTCTTGCATCTAAATGGGTGGTAAAATATTTGAAGGGAGGTGAACCTTGGAAGGTTCTAGTCAGAAACAACATTGAAAATGCGGTTCCCAAACAAGCCAAAGCCTAGAAGGGCCTGCCCCTATGTGATATTCTCATCACCAGTTACCCCATGACTTCATCTAGATCCTTTGTTTTTAAGATCCTTTGGAAGGATTGGGAGTTCACCAAACACAATGCCCAGCTGAAAAATTGCAATATAACCCTCAACAATTCCAAGTGCCAAAGCTTCTATTCTATTTGGTGGAACCTCTACCAAAATGGTAAACCCTTAGCTCTCCTTCAAGGTTGTTCTGCTAAAAAGTGGTATAAAGCGGACATTAAAGTTTTCAATGATATTCTTAGTAATGAGGAACTCAAAGTTTGGAGGCCTTGAGTGTTGAATTTGTTCTCCCCCCCTCTGTGGAAAGAACCCACTCTACATTGAATGTGGCTTGCATAGGGGCGATGTTCCCCTCAGGTGCAACACCTTCTTTTAATCTAGCTCGAGACCTTGTGTGGAGGGACAGGGTTGAATTGGTCAGCTTGAAAGCCAAAACAATTTATAAAGTGCTAAGTTTGAATGATGTTGTTTTCAAGCATCTCAACTTTTTTTGGGGAACATCTCTCCCGGACACCAGTTGGGAAAAAATCCTTGCAGAGGTCTAGAATAACTGTGTTGATCCTAAGAAAGCTTCTTTTAGGTGGCTTACCCTTATCCAAAGGTTTCCATTTAAATCCAACACAAATGATATTGCTATCTATTCTGTTTGCCGCACTCCTGAATCTGTGGTTCATATTTTGTTTAAATGTTTTTATGCTAAAGAAATATGGAACATGTTCTATCATGATTTGAGTATTTGGTTAGATGGTAATGATATAGACTGGAATCCAATTCTTCTTTGTGATTTAAAATTGAGCAAAGGTTGTAAGTTGTTTTGGAATTTCTTAACTAATGAAATCCTTTGGCACATATGGAAAACAAGGAATGATGACAAGTTTAAGGGCAATAGGAGGGTTCTTACCGAGTCTAATAAAAGATTCACATATATCTTTGTTGTCTTGAAGGTGTCACTCCATATTGAATTTTCTCTCGACAAATTTTTAGACCTCTATAGGGATGGAACATCAAACATAGTCCAGGATGAAATCAAATGTGGGCATGCATGCAGGCTTAATGGTAGAGAGACTAAGATCTTTCTTTAGGCATTTAGGGAATTCTAGAGAGCTTTCAATTAGGCAAGAGGAAATAGGAATGTAAGGCACAAGGGCCCCTATCAACATGCCCAAGATGCTCATCAAGATGAGGACACTTTCTTAGTTACTGGACCGACAAGAGAGGAAGGTGAAGATGGTGAAGTAGGCAGTAGCCATAGGGTTCATGATAATGAAATATGATCACTGTTATATCCTTTTTGATATACTTGGTGTCTAATTTTTTATATCCCTATATAAGGAGAAAAATTTGTGCGTCTAATCTTGTATATGATCTAAAAATAAGTTAGGACTCTGTATTTTGCTTAAAATCTACATGCTCAACATATGTATAATAGCTAAAACTATGATATTTTTGGTTTATAGCCTTAGGGTAGTTACAAACTTCAAGTATGGACAATGTATCAAATTAATGACTTATTTTAATACAAAATCCCTAACATCCCCAAATAATTTTCTCATCTTGTTGTCTTTGTAGGTTAGGTGGATTCAGGAGTTCAAATTGCACATTCTGGGACTTGTTGCTTGTGTTTGTGTGGGATGAAAACATGGTGCGAGGACGTCCATGTGACATGCTAACATCCTTGGCTGAGAGTCTCAATTTTGAACCATAGGTTCTTTATTATCTTCATTTTCCATTTCTATAGTTATCTCATTTTATTTACATTTTAGTTTGCATATATTTTCACTAGTTTATTTCCCTTCAAGCATTTTAACTAGTTAAACAATTTTGAGTGTATATAGTGGAATTTACTCTCAAAGAAACCTAGCTTTACTTTAGTTAGAGCCAAATTTCATAAATTATAGGATGAAACCTATATTGTTACAATACAAAACATATTGACCCTTTTTATAGGAATTGAAACCTTAATGGTCTGCAACACTTTTTCTCTTGTTCTTGTTTTACAATCTCTTTTTGCATCATTTTACAAATGGAAATATGAAAATATATTGAACCCAACATATTCATATATTATTAGGAAAATTAATAAATTCACTCACAATTGTAGAGGTCACCATTCCCCTGACAACATCAACCTTAATGTCTTTACAAGTCTAGAAATGGGCTCTTTTAGACATGGAAAGGTACCTTAGGGCATGTATAAATATTTTTTTTTAATCAAAAAAATCCTACACATTAGTTATTTTTCTTAGTTGAGGTGCATTGGCCAAGGAAAATCCCAAAAAAATCTAAAAAATAAACCTAGAAATGGCATGAGTGCTAGGAAAATAGTGTCTCAACCTTGCAATTACACAGGGTTACTTTTTATAGTAAGTTTATATTTAAACATGAATGGTGCAAAATCTCCTAAAAGCTTTGGAATGGATAAATAAGCATGCTCATAAAGTTTCATTGCAAGATCATGTTCAAACTTGAAGATATTAAAGTTTTCATTTTTGAAAGTTTCAAAGTCTAATTTGAAGAAATTAGAGGTATTTTTTGGGCTTGAAAGTGGTTATAACCAAAAAATTTGGTTATGGATTGATAGAGCACTTCATTATATTTTTAGTCATTCAAACAGTTCATCAATCAAACACCTAGATCAAAAGTTATGGCCTTCGAAAGTTGGGTCTCCTAAAATGGGAGATGTTAAAAATTGTTGGACACATAAATGAGTTGTAAAAGTGGAGTTACACATGGTGGTGTGTGTTTTGACACATCATAGATATCTATTATTGGAGATAAGGATGGGAACCAATTTTTTAGGTTGTTTTAACTCATGGTTTTGTAATATTGTTTGGCTGTTTCATGTATTGTATCTCCTATATATTAGGTGCATGAAATTGAGGTTGGGTGTTAATATGTTTCATGTACTGTATCTCTTATAATTGTTGAGTTTCCTTTGGATCTCTGGTTGGTGATACTCTTGTGAGAAAGCTTGCTTTGCAAGTATATTATGATTTTTTTGATTTCAAATAATATATTGGGCAGATTTTGGAGTGTGGGGTTTTTCTCTCGAAAGGGTTTTCCCCACATAAATCATTGTATTGTGGTATGAATGTTGTTTATGTTTATTTTTGTTTAAGTTTTTATAACTTTTTATATCTAGAAAGTTTTTTGCATAACCTTTCTTTCAATATTAGTGTAGGAATTTGTTCTACTACCTTAGCTTCCTTACAATGGTATTAGAGCTTGGTCACCTTTGGTTTTAGTTGTGGGTTATTGGGTTTTTCAAACTAACCTAGATTTTAGTGGGAGCTTGTGTAGAAGATACTTTGTGATCTTGTTGTAGGAATTTCTAGATGACAAGAAAATTAGGGAGAATAGAGGTAGAGAAGCTTTTTGGAAAAAAATTTGAGATGTGGAAGTTGAAGATGGGGGATTTGTTAATAGATCAAGATATGTGGGATGTTGATGATAATGTTTTAAGGCTTGCAGATCCTACTTTGGATACTCAATATGATATTATAGACCATAAATCCAAGGGTATAATTAGATTCTACTTGGAAAAATCTATTCTAATCAATGTCCATGAAGAAACCTTTGTATAGAAACTATGGAAGAAACTGAGTGAGATGTATCAAGCCAAATATTTAGTGAATAATATTTTCTTGAGGAAAAAATTATATTCCTTGAGGATGGAAGACTTGGAAGAATTCAATATGTTGGTGGCTCAATTAGCATATGTTGATGTAAAAATATATGAGGAGGAGAAATGTTAGATCTTGGTTTGTTCTTTTCTTGATTCATGGGATTCTTTTGTTATGGCTATTGGTAGTACTTATATTATCTTGAAGATTGAAATTGTGGTGGGTTCTTTGCTCTCTAAAGATATGAGAAGAAAGGTATCCATTAGTACCAAGGAAGCCCTAAATGTTTTTGGAAGACTTAAGGGAAAACAAGAAGAATGAGAAACACGATAAATCTAAATCCAAGGGGAGATACAAATATACTAGAAATTCCAAAGCTATCTTTTAGAATTGCAATAATCATGGACACTTTTTTAAGGAGTGCAAAGAACAAGAAAAATATATTTGATTCTAATTTTGAATTTGAGAAGGAAGATGGTGATGTATTCATTGCAGGTTTGGACACTTGTGCAAGTAATGATGCATAGTTAATAGACTTAGGTGCATATTTCCATATGACCTCTAATAGAGATTGGTTTTTTGAATATGAAGAATTTGATTGAGGTAAGGTGTACTTGGGTGATGATTCTTTAAATATTGTTGTCCATGGTAAAGTTAGAATCATGTTTTCTGATAGTAGAATAAAAAAAGATTAATGATGTGTTACATATCTTTGGATTAGCATGAAATTTGTTATCTATGAGAAAAATAATAGATGTGGGTGTGCATGTAGTATTTTCTAATGCAAGATGATTAGAGGTGTTAGATTTGGCACATTGTATAAGCTTGCTGCATGCACTATTGAGTGCAACAGTACTTATGTGAAAGCAAGTTTGTGGCTACTTCATTGAAAGAGGTGAGGGTTTCATCTTCAATAGATGGTCATGAATTCTAAGTATCCAAGGGTTCTCTTTCTTTTGAATCAAATTTTCTTAGAGAGAAGACTATTTTATGGCACTAGAGACTTGGCCATATTGGAGAAAAGGGTCTAAGGACCTTGAAAAATAAAAACCTTGTTGAAGGGTTGTTTGATTGTAATCTCGATTTTGATTTTTGTGAGCATTGCAATTATGGAAAAAAAATGTGTTTAGTTTTACTCAACTTCTCATAAATCTTGTGGTTTGTTGGATCTTATTCATTATGATGTGTTTGGTCCTGTAGATGTTCCTTTGCTTGAAAAATCCACATATTATTCATTTATTGATGATTATAGTAGAAGTACATGGTTATATTTTTTAAAGAGTAAATCTAAATTTTTTAGTTGATTTAAATAATTTAAAGCAATGGTTGAGTTGTAGGTTGGAAACAAAATAAAATGTTTGAGGATTGATAATGGCAGTGAATTTCATTCTAATGATTTTGATAGATTTTGTAAATATTGTATCATTTTGAGATAAAAAGACAATTCTAAATTCTCTATAGCAGAATGGAGTTGCAGAAAGAATGAACAAGACATTGGAGAAGAAGGCTAGTAGTATTTTGAGCGGTGTTGGGATACAAAAAAGGTTTTGGGTTGAAGTTGTTGCCATTGCTTATTACCTGATAAATAAGTCTCCTACATCAACTCTTGTTGATAAGATGCTTATAGAGGCATGGTCAGGTTACAAACTTTCACTGAGACATCTTAGAGTTTTTTTTTGTGGTGCATATGCACATACACCAAAGGAGAAGTAAAAAACATTGGAGAACAAGGCTGTGAAATTTATCTTCATAGGATATAGCTATGGTATGAAAGGACACAATCTTTGGGATCATATAGCACATAAGGTAATAAATAGTAGAAGTGTTATTTTTAGAGAAACTAAGCCTTCTTTTGTTACATTGTAGTCATAACAAAGTGAATAGAAATATGTGGTTCAACTTCCTTATACGTCTAAGAAAGTTGAATCAAGGTCCTTAAATAGAAAATAAGTGGAGGAGAAATCATATAGCTTTGAATCTTCAAAAGAGGAGGAAGAACCTCCAACTCAACTTGTTCGAAGGTATACAAGGCATATACAACCACCTGAAAGGTATTCACCTAATTATCTGAGATGTATTTTTCTTTTAAGACTAACATTGTTGAACCTAGATCTATAGAAGAGGTACTAGGTATGAATGATGTTGAATCTTGGAAGATTACTATGGATGAAGAAATGAAAACTTTGTAAAAGAATGATACATGGAATTTTGTACCGTTTATTGAAAGATGAAAACATATTGGTTAGAAATAGGTGTTTAAGAAAAATATGGGTCTAGATGGAGGTATTGATAATTACAAAGCATGATTTGTTGTGAAATGTTACTCTCAAGTTGAAGGTGTTGTTTATGGTGAGACATTTTCTCTTGTTACAAAAATTACATCCATTAAATTTTTCTTTTCTATTATTGTTGCTTATGATCTAGAGGTTGAGAAAATGGATCTGAAAATGACTTTCTTTCATGGAGATTTGGAGGAGGATATTTATATGACACAATGAGAGAACTATGTGGTGAAAAGTAAAAGTAATCTGGCTTGTAAATGTTGAGATTATGGATGCACAGTCCCTGAAGCTTTAGAATATTCAATAAAGGACCTTTGACATGAAAGATAATCAACCACAAAGGAAAGTGTTGCAACTATGGAATGCTGAATAAAGACTCTATATTGATATGATATGATGTGATGATATGATACAAATGAACAAAATGCCTGATTATATAGGAAAGAAAGAAAACCTAAGATGCAAGAGATGTTGCCATGTGTCATGATCTAACATGTGACAACATGTGAACCCTATCTAGGAAATTATTAAATGTTGAGATAAGTTATAGAAGGACAACTCATCTTCTAGAAGGAATCTTATCCCCTAAAAACAAGGAAGGGGGAATTACCCCATTATTAAATGATTTATCTAATAATGGAACCTAGGACTAAATTATGCAAGACCCAAGTTAACTTATGCTAGTGTAATAAATAATTAATTACACTAACAGTAAATTGAAGAAATATTTGTAGGGCCTCAAAAAAATTCCTAGGATGTGGAACCAAAAATTTGATACATATGTGTTGATTTGGGATTTGAAAATTCTAAATTAGATAACTGTGTTTGTTATACATTTGATGTTGATATTTTCCTATTTATTGCATTATATTTTGATGATATGTTATTTATTGGTAAAGGGAAAGGTATGATTTCAAAATTGAAATCTCAACTTGTAACTAAATTTGAAATGAAAGATCTTGTTGTAGCTAAACACATTCTTGGGATAAAAATTAGAAGATATAGAGTGAACAAAAAGCTATGGCTTGGCTAAAGTAAGTATGTCAATTCAGTTTTTTAAAGGTTTAACATGTAGGATTGTAGACCATTGTGTGTTCCTTTTATAGTCGGAATAAAGTTATCTACTTCAAATTATCCAACATCCCTATCAAAGATGGAATAAATGAGAAGAGTGCCTTACCAAATTTCAGTTGGAAGTTTGATGTATGTTATGGTCTACACTAGACTAGACATTTCCCAAACAATGGGGTTTATTTTCAGATATATGTCTAATCTTTGTAGAATTCATTGGGATGTAGTTAAAAGAGTCTTCAAATACTTGTGGGGTACCTCATAGTATTCATTGTGTTATCATGGTAATATGGTGGGAGATAGGAATTCCCTTGATATTTGTGGTTATATGAATTCAAACTAGGTAGGTGATGTTAATATTAGAAGATCCACCAGTGCTTATGTGTTTACTTTATTTGGTGGTGCAATAAGTTAGATAAGTAAATGACAATTGTGGTTGCTTTTTCCACTACTTAAGTTGAGTGTATGGTAGTTACTCATGCTTGTAAAGAAGCTATTTGGATTAAGAGACTATGTTCAAATATTGGAACTAAACAAGGTATAATGACAATTTATTGTGATAGTTAGAGTGTGATCTTCCTAGCTAAGAACCTGGCATTTCATGCCATAACCAAGCACATTGATGTATAATATCATTTTTTTAGATATGGTTGAGGATGGAAAGGTGAAGTTGGTTAAGGTAGAGACTTCGATGAATTTTATAGATTCTTTAACTAAGCTAGTGAACACAAAAAAGTTCAGATGGTGTTTAGAGGCTATGGGCCTCATGACCCCTAGTAATTAAATTATGGTGTTGATAATCCCTTTACTCTTGTAAGGTGTTCAACAAGTGGTAGAATGTTAGGAAAATGATGACTCAACCTTGCAATTACATGAGGTTACTATTTATAGTATGTTTATATTTGAGCATTATTTGGTGTAAAATTTTCCCTAAAGCTTCATAATGACTAAATAAGCATGCTAATAAAGTTTCATCACAAGATCATGTATAGATTTGAAGATATTAAAGTTTTTGTTTTTGAAATTTTCAAAGTCTAGTTTGAAGGCCTTAGACGTGTTTTTTGGGCTTGAAAGTGGTCATAACCAACAAATTTAGTTATAACTTGATAGATTGCTTCACGAGATTTCTGACGGTTCAAATGGTTCATCAATCACAGATCCAAATCAAAAGTTATGGCTTTCAAAACTTGGATCTCCTAAAATGGGAGATGTAAAAATGTGTTGGAAACATAAATAAGATGTAAAAGGGGAGTTACATGTGGTATTGTGTTTTTTGACACATCATAGGATTTTTTTGTTATAGATAAGGATGGGCACCACTTTTGAGGTGGTTTTAGCTCATGGTTTTGTAGTATTGTTTGGTCGTTTCATGTATTGTATCTCCTATATATTAGGTGCATGAGATGGAGGTTGGGTGTAAGAGTCTTATAGATATTGAGTTGCCTTTGGATATTTGGTTGGTGATTCTGCTATGAGAAATATTTCTCTATAAGTATATTGTAATCTTGTCTATTTTAGAATAATATATTGGGCGACTTTTGGAGCGTGGGTTTTTTCTCTCGAAAGGGTTTTCCCCATGTAAATCACTATGTTGTGGTATAAATGTCATTTATTCTTATTTTTTAAAAGTTTTTGTAACTCTTCAGATCTAGAAAGATTTTTGCACAATTGTCCTCTCAAAATTAGTGTAGGAAGTTGTTTTTCTTCATTGAATTCCTTACAATGAGAATCATTGGGAGTGGAAACTTCAACCACTATATTAAAGACAACTTGGTTGTATTCATCTTTCATCAATAAATTTGTGTTTGAATCCACACCCCTAGGATAAACAATGGTTTCTAGGTAGGAAAAACCTCTTGTAGTATTTATAGTGTAAAATTTAGTAATTAATGATGACTTGGGTCATATAGGGAGGTAGGTGGTAGTGAATAGTGCAAAATGTGGGAGTTGCAGAGTTTTGGGGGTTGAGGGTCAGGGGTAATCCATACCTTATTTATAAATTTTAAATAAAAAAGAGCATATCTACATCACCCACTCCAAAAATACATATGAAGGAAATCATCAAGAGTCAAGGATTGGGGATACTAAAGAATCCATCCCACAAGGCATGAAAATAAGGATAGGTCTAAACTTGCAAACTCGAGAAGGTAACATGTTGTAAAATGTTAGGGATTAGGAGTGAGGGACACTTCATAACTCACGCTTGAGGTATTGTGGTCAGGGTATTCCCACATCTTTGAATTTGATACAATATGTAAAATGAAACTTTGAAATTTGGGGATTAGGGATACCATGAAACTCATGGAATAATGTCATGACCCTCTTTTTGTTAAAACTTTATACATATTATAATTTCGTGTGGCAATATTATGTAAGTGGTTTTATACAATTAATTTATGTGTGAAGAAGGTAGAGACTAAATAAAATAATTTTTTTTATTAAATTATTAAATACACATTCCTAAAAAAGAACAAATAAAAAGTTAACAATATTAATAAATAAGTGTTTCATTAATAATTTCAGCACATGGTGTTGGAGAAATGGAAAAATAAGAAATAAAATAATTTTAATTAAGTCATTATGTGACAAGTGTCCCCGTCCTATCCTAAGCATTATTAATTAGCACAATCTATCATTATCCTTAATTAATAAAATTAACCACTTTTCTAAGTCACATTAATTAATATAATGCATCATTTAATCTAATTAATTAGGATTAGGGAGATGTCACTATCCTCCATAATCCATTAATCAATTAATCCTAGATTAATTGATTAATTAATCTTCATTATCATTTTCTCAAATTTAAAATTCATTCTAATCTCCCTCACATGTGATTTGCATGCACAAGGCACTATCACCTTACAACTCATCCCCACTCACCCTTGTGTGGGAGTTCACACCATGCATGTGACCTTTCGTCTTTGAGCCATTTGACTCCCACATGTGTGCTCACACATGTGTGAGCACACATGGTCAAACCTCCCTCTCTTACATATCATAAACATGTCATTATCAAACCACCATCTCTCTTACATGTCATAGATATGTCAACATCTCCTCTACCCAAGGTGTGCTCACAAATCAAAATTTGTATTTTAAAATTAGAATTCTCTTGCATAGGGTTATTTGGGTTTTTTTTATTGACTTTAGTGTAAAAATGAACCCCCAGGGTGAGTACATATGGGGTGGGAGGTTATTGAGAATATAATATGACCTTTTGGGCAAAGTATGAACCCCCAAAAAGTCACTTAAAGAGGAGTGACGAGTTTATGGTCTTGGGAAAGGTGTGGGGACTTGTCATATCCACCTCTCCCCATGCCATGCGGGCCTATTTTTAAAGCCTTTTCCTTGTGACACTTGTCACAATGTGAGACTATCAATCCAAACCCCATCTTCTCAAACAATCCTAACCATTGAATCAATCTTCAATCTTGGTCCTCCATTTACCTCCCCTCAAGTCTATAAATTGAAGCCATTTCTTCTCTCATCAACAACACAAGAATGCTATCTTTATGCTATCATTTTGAAGAAGGATTTTAGATAGGATTGAAAGAAGATGAATCAAGTTGAAGAAGGCACAAGGAGAAAATTTAAAAGAAGATTTGTTGCAACTCCATCAACATCCAGGTTCCCTTTTTTTTGATCTTCTTTTAGAAAATTAATTAAATCTAGAAATCAATTAGAATCAAGCTATTACTCTCTTTCCTATCCTTATTTTGTGAAAATCAAATTTTAAAATAAAGTTAGAATCAATCTATTATTATTGCCTTTACCATTCTTTGTTTTTCCAAACTAAATCTAGAATGAAATTAATTTTCCTATTTTTTTTTCTTTCATCTCTAAATTAAAATATTTTAAATAAATAAATAAATAAATAAATTTATTCTCATCTATGTTTATTTACAAAGAAATAATTTTTCTTTTAATTTTCTTTATGTCATTACAAATATAAATTAATTTCTAATAAAAAAAATTTACAAATAATTTTTTATTTTTATTTTTTTATTGTTAAAATAAAATAAATACATATGTTTTATAATATGAGTTTTTATATTAAAGTTCTTTATAACATTTAATTCTTTCAAGTTAAATTTTGAAAAAATATATATACATATATATACAAGAATTATTTTTTTAATTTAGTTAAGTCATAAATAAAATAGTTTTTATTTATTTTGAAATTAGATTGTCCTTTGAAAATAAATAAATTGATAGAAATTTTCAAAAGGGGTATCAATTAGATAGATTAAATAATAAATTATTTGGTCTAATTAACAATCAAAAGATGAACTTATTCATTAAATAAATTCAAATTATTAAAAAATTCCATGAACTTCTTAATTTTAATAATGTTACCCTAATTTAGTAAGACAACAAATTAACTATCTATGATTGATGAAAATTTGGTCCAAACCATGGTTCTATGAGATAGTATTTAATTTCCTTTGAATAAAAGATGAAAATGATTACTAGCTATTGTTGAATATAATTAATGAACTTAGAATATACCTCTCTTCATAAAATAATGATAAACTATGAGTATGGACTTAGTTATAGAAGATTTTAAAATAGAGGAATGACAACATTTATATCTTATGACAACACTATAACTTTATGACAATAATTATAATTCTATGATAACAATTATGACTATTAGACATTAAATTTTAAGCTTAAATTTACGTTTCATTAAATGACTTCCTTGTTTTACCAAATGATAAGTAGTAAAATCAAATTCATGCAAACAAAATACCATCTAACTTAAGGCATTAATAATATCCCTTTAATAAAATTGCTTTCTTGTTATGCCATAAACTTAACTCTTAGATTTATTGTTATTCTTCAAATAAACTTTCTCTCTATGCAATAAATTTATTTCCTTGGGATTCAAGGTTTATAACACATCATAGTTATCATTTAATATATTTGCAATAAACTTAATCCTTCAACGTCATGGTTATTCTTTAAATTAATTTTCTCTTTTAATATGCAAGTAGATTCAATTCTTTTTAAAACAAGGTTGATTCATTTAATTACAACAAGGGCATAGTGTATAAATCATTGTGTAATAATTAGAATATTATAAGAATAAACTTATAAAAATTAATGCAAACCTACCTTAGATAGATCATCAATCTTGAGGCATTAGTAGTATAAATTATACAATAAAATCAAGGCTCTTATTAGATTAAGCCATTGTATTGGTTTATCTATCTTAAGACATTAGTGAAATAACTTATGCAATTAAAATCAAGTCTTCTTTAGTTGGATTATTTATTCATGCAATTCAATCAAAATTAATAAACCTTTTGTCTTGAAACAATATATTATGCCATGAAGTCTCCTTGAGTTTGAATTATTTATGCTTTCTTAGATGGATATTTATCTTGAAAATATTAGTGTTATGCAATTTAAATCAAAACTACTTTAATTAGATTAATCTATGACATAGATTATGCAAAAAGATTCAAGTTTCTTTTCTAGGAAATAATAACATTGGAATACAATTAGATTCATTCCATCTCTGAATTAGATCACCCATCTTGAAGAATTTAACATTATGTATAAGTGTTTTTATTTCATAAATGGATTTGACTATTTTCATGATTCAATTCATTGTTACAAAAATTTTCACTTTCATAGGATGTAAGTAGATGCAATACTTCTTTCTAGCAAATGTAATTTGAATAAATAGTTTTTATTTTTAGTAAGTTCATTTAATTTTACTTCCTTAGCAAGAAGGTGCAAATTTTTTATATTACCATTTAGTTTATGTGCACAAGCTACTTTTCTTATTGTTGATAATGCATTTAATTTTCTTCTTAGATAGAAAACTTAAATAAGAGGAGGAAAACAAAAAAAACCAGCAACGTTCGGTATTAACGGTGCCTTTGACTCACGTTTACGGGTAATGTCGTCATGCTTGAGTTACTACACTTATAGGCTAATAAAGCTACAACAACGACGTATGTGGCATCGTCCCTATAAATTGTTGGGGATTAATAAGGAATATTTTTGGAGTTAAAATCCAAGGCGCGGGAAATCCCTCTTGGATCGATAATCTAAAAAGATAATACTATAATGGACTTACATCTGCTAGTGAAAATCATAGAAACCCCCAATAGGGTTGGGCATGTGAATTGAATTTTTAATTCTTTTATCTTTAATTATTTGTTATTTAATGGGAAAGGGTGACGTGACTTATAGGAATTTAGGACTTAGATGAATTAGAAAACAAGCAAAAGATCACCATGAATCTTTATGCTTTATATGCTCCCTTATGTGGGTAGCAACCGAAGAGAAACTGTCTGGGGCAATGGCCCTAGAAAGGGTCGCGTACCCACAAAATTTTTTACATCAAACAATAGATTAGAAAATAGAATTACATCTATACACCTTGGTCCCATGCTGAAATGATGTATGTAGGCATTCTAGGGATAGAGTTGTCCCTAGTACGTAGGCGCTCAGGATGGGGATTTAGGATTGGTTAAGGGTGTTTTCCTTGTTGGTCTTGCTAAGATACCTTGAGTTAAAGAAAGATAAATAAATATTAAAATTGAAGTTGGAAATTACTTGTTATACTCAGAAGGAATCCCCGATGGATTCGCTTGATTCCTTGAGGCTTTAGGCCAAATTCTGAGGCGAGACTCAAGCTTTTATTATTATCTCACATACTCCTAAGGACGACAATATCGGTGCACTCCTAACAGGGGAGTGTAGTCTTTAGATAGTGACTTAGGACCTGGATGGTCCCGATGAGTCTAAGTCTCTGGCCAGAGCATTTTCTAACCCATGTGGTTAGATGTCTACCTTATTTGGATAGATAAATCTTGGTCCCATATGGAAATTAACCTAACCCGAATGGTTAGATGCCTATCCTAGATGGATAGATGAGTCTTGGTCCTGTATGGACATTAACCTAACCTGTATGGTTAGATGCCTATCCCGGATGGATAGACGCCTATCCCGGATGGATAGATGCCTATCCTATATGGATAGAAGTTCCTGAGTATACAACTAATTGAGCAAGACATTAAGAGATTTACTTTGTTAAAAAGAAGAAGTAAATTTTGGATTAAGGAAGTGTGGGTCTCTTACAAATAAGGTAAGTGAATAAGATGATCAAAATTTTGACACCAAAAAATAACAGAATATAAGGATCAAAGATGTAACATACATCATGCCCAATAATAACAAGTTAGAGGTATGTCTGCATCTCTAACTCTAAAATTTTGGATGTTGGGGATTGAGGGAAAACAAACTTGAATGAAAAGGTTTGAAAACACAAAAAGATAAAGGGGAGAAGGTAGTGGTTAGGGGAAAGGTATGTTTGGATGGAAAACTATAAAACTCTAAGAATTTTCATCGATTTATAAAAATGACTAGAAAACACCTCACACTTAGAACATTTGGATATTTTTAACTTTCAACACATTGGTAGGCACATGGAAATGATGAAGAATTAAAATTATGCAAACTTTGACATGGGAGACCCATTAGGAAAAAATATCCAATCAATTATAAATGGTAGGTTCAATAAGGAAATATTACATAGGGGAGTTGTGACTTAAGAAAAGTCAAAAATAGTAAAATGGGGTACCAATAGATTGGGAAGGTCCATATCTAGTGAATGAATATGTCAACAATGGATCCTACCTTTTGTACACTATGGAAGGTAAAGAATTTGGTGAGACCATCCAATTTTTTATTGTAATAAATATTATATATAAAAGAAAAAAAAGTGTATACATGTGTATGGATACATTAACTCAAAAAAACATGCATCTCATTCTGTCTACTTAATCCTATCATTTGTTGCTACTCTCTTTTCTATTTTTAATCTTAGTAGGAATATCAAGTTTCTAGTATAGGCCACCTTTACTAACTCATATATTCCTAAAAACTATCTATACCATTGACACCTTACATTTCAAATAATTTAAAAGGAGTCTGCTTAAATCTTTAAACTATTCAAGTAGTCTTAGTTTCCTCCCTAATTATTTTTAGCAAGGGGAAGTATTAGAAGCCACCCATACCCATTTTTTTTGTGTAGTACCTTACTTGACTTAACTAACATTCAATGATGAGCCCTTGATTCTTTCTAGTAGCATGAGGTTAGGCCAAGGGGGTCCAAAAATTCTATTCTACAAAGAAAATAAAATGTAAAATAAACCAAGGAAAAAACATTGTGTAATGTCTATATTATTGGGTAGAGACCCCTATCAAAGCTACACAGATGATATTAATAAGAAAAAGAGTCAAGAATAAATGTACACATAAACAAAATAAATGAAAGAAAAAGGAGTCTATCATACCTTAAAAATACCATCCATGTTGAGGATGCTTTCATTTGCCCTAGGTTTGACCTATTGGCCTTCATTGATCTAATTCTAAAGGGTACTCATAAAACTTATTTCTTTTTACTGTCTAATTTTAGTCTAAATGGTAAGTCTAGATAAAGATCATTATATACCTTTTGGTGAAATTCATAACAAAATTATTCTTTTTATATTTCCTATTCCAACTTGATCCTCTAATTCTTGCATCTCATAAGTTAGGAAGTTGGACTATGTTAATCAAATTGTAATCCCCTAAGTCAAAAATCTTATGAAGAGAAAATCACATTGCTAGTATCATATATAGTCGATAATAAATACAATCATGTCATAATAAAATCATACATTACAAAGAAATAATCATGTGAGCCATCATGTTAGTCCATGCACATCCTAACATATATAGGATCCATATGTATAGTGCTTCATAAAAAATTAAAAAAATCATGACATGGCATAAGTACATATATAAGGATCCATCAATAAATTAAAATCCAACTCTAACCTAATAACGTGCACAATGGGAAAAACATAAATGACATCAACCATAATAAGATAAAGATAAAAATCCATAGTCATGATTGATATATCATATATAAAAGTGTTGACAATTGAGTACATAAGCTCCAACATGGGAGATACATGATCACAATAAGTATAATTTAGTACAGAATCTGCCCATGCAAAGCAACAAATCCAAAAGCTAAATAGGTGTCAAAGTACATAAAAAAAGCCTCTAATTTTTGTTGAGATCCTAATCCACCAAGGCTCCCACTCATTCATTTCCTCTTACTATCTTCCATGTTCGATAATGCATGGGTCTTATCCCTTTGTGATAATACCTAGGATGGATAGATGTCCAAACTCATGATTAACCATATGTAAGTGTTCTAGCTTATGAGTGAGAATATAGTCATCAACTAATCCCCACCCTAGATATCTCTCATTGTAGAGAAACCTTGACTTTCAATGTATCCACCATGCCTCTCAAATATGTAATATGCTAGCTAACATGGTAAGTGGAAACCAATAGATGTGTGTTAGCTTGTTAGTATATGTATCCTTGCATCCAAAAAGTCTAGGGACAAGAACATCCAATGATGAGGTATCGATAAATTTTCTCCACCCATCCATGATACGTGAGGACAAGAAAATATTAAAGATAAATAACATAAAATATAATACAATACACACAATATCTTCACCTAGAACCCTTCTTTCTCCTCAGATAGAGCTGAAGTAGCTCTACACCCTAGCTTGAATTGATTTTATCCTTTGATATGTTGATGGAGGAATGTGATTACTTATGAAAACAACATGATAGTATGATTTTGATGATAAGAGATCAAATGGATGGCATAAGATATGACAAAGATTAGCTATGCTATGGAAGAAATAGATAGAAAATTCAACAACATAACAATAGGATGAGAGAATATATTTTCAAATAGGATGAGAGGCCTCTCAGTTATAGAATTTATACAAGGGAAATCAACAACCAAGATGGATTGGTTAATGGATGGCTAGGATTGAATGAGGATAAGGGATTGGATCAAAAGTTGTAGTCATGTGAGGGATAAGGGCTAGGTTTAGGAATGTATGCGGGAAAAATACTTATGTGAATGGCTAGGATTTGGAGATGTAGTATGAAATAGATGGATGGGATGAAAAGTTAGTTTGAATTTTTGGTAAGTGTCTAGGTTCAATGAATCTAGACAACGTCTTAGTTAGACATGTGAGAGGGACACTTGTCATATGATGGAAAGTTTAGATTGTGATCCATGTGAATGAATCTAATAGCTAGGATTAAATGGACAAGGATTGAGGGATAAAGTGGAATTAAATATTATAGGAAAAGGTAATGGGGATTAATTAGCCTAAATTAATTAAAATTAATTTAGTTGGAGGGTTTTGGGATAAGGGTAATGGATAAATTAATTAAATTAATAAATATTTATTTAATTAATTGGCTAGGAAAATGTGGGATAAAGGTTATGGATAAATTAATTAAATAAATAAAAAATATTTGTTTAATTGAAATGGAGGATAAAGATAAACGTTAAATTAATTAAATAAAAATTATATATTTATTTAATTAAAATGGGGGATAAAGTTAAATGTTAAATTAATTAAATAAAGTATAAATATTTATTTAATAAGGGTTAGAAAAAGGTGGGATAAAGGTGATGAATAAACTAAACAAATAAATAATAAATATTTATGCAGTTAATGGCTAGAATATGGTAAAAGTCTAGTGTGGTCAAGGTATGGTCAATATTTAGGTGTCTACATTTTTCCCCTCTTTGAGATTATGTTGCGACTAAGAGAAGTAACATAATTTCAAAGAAGAAAAAATGATGTGTGTAGGAAGGGATAAGGACTAGTGGAATGATGTCCCAGTCATTGTAAGGATGGAAGTTAGGTATGCCCCCTCGAGATGACATGTGAGCTCAAAGAACACAGGTGTGCTATTGAAATAGGTGGGAGGACTAGAGGAAAAGATGGATGGAAAAATATAGGGATGATGAAGATATGGATGGAGAGGGAGTATGAATGATAATCATGCTGCAATGGTATAAGAAACCTAGATTTGATATTGTACTTGACATTATGCACCAAGCTATAAGGAACCGAGATGAAAATGTGCCAAGTACGTGATCAAAAAGGTCAAATGCAAACATATGCCTTATAACACCATGATATGGAAAAACATAATGCCATTGTGGCAATAGAGTGCAAATACCATAAATGTAAACAATGATAAAACATACTAGCAAAAAGAAAGCATGTACAACAAGCCAAAAAAAATTCAAGATTATGCCCCTAGTTAATTTGAAAAATTGATTGATTGATGATTAGGATAGCAAAGTTAATGATAAGAACAATGCATAGCCCAAGGATTATTTTTTTAATGATAAGAAAAACACATGGATTGGGAATGATACATTCCTATGATGATAATTTGATAATGAATCAATATATTTTAGTTGACTTGGATCAAAATCATGGATTGCTTATGGATGATGGGCTAGATTGCAAGATTGAATTGCATGGATTAGGGTTGATTACATTTGGATGGTTTAGATTTAAGATTTTTGGATGAGAATGATGGAATGGATGGAGGATAGAAGATAAATGGACTAGATAAGATAGGATTGGATGGAGGATAAGATGATTAAGATAGAGGAATGTATGGGAACTAATGATAAGGGAGAACCAAGGTTTGGTAAAATGAATGGATAGCTTTGCTAAGAGATATATGGATTGATTGGATGGATGAGGTATTGTAGATAGGAGGATAGGAGGAGAGATATCCATGGACTATGTTGCAAAAGAACAATATACCTCACATTAGAGTGAGTAAAATCATGTGTGGAAGATATAAAGGATGCATGTGATGGAAGGATAGTGCATAAGGAATATGAATGATAGAGGAAGTAAGATGTTCATTGTCCAAAGAATGCATAGATATTTTACCCTAGTTTTGATCAAGATCAAAGGTTGGAAAAGGGAAAGATGGATGGAAATGATATGGATAGAATGGATGAAAAATTGATCAGGGATATGGGATGGAGGATATGGGTAGGATATGGTTTGTAAGATAGTATGGATGGTGCATGGATATTTTTCCCCTAGCCTTATCAAGATCAAAAGTAAACATAGGGGATGAATTGGATAGGGTGGGGGGAGGTAGGATGAGGGATAGGGTGAGTGATGAGGGATGGAAGGTGTGGATAAGGTGAGATAGATAGTATACCTGATGCTTATGAAGATCCTTATCCTTTTCAAGATCAAAGGTGGAAGAGGGAGGATGGAATTAGATAGGATGATGGATAGGGGATGAGGGATATGGAAAGATGTGGATATTAGAGGATGTGGATAAAATATGGTATGGATGAAGCTTGCTACTAAATGTAGAGTGCAAGAGGATAGGCATTATTACACATGACATCTATTTTCTAGGTTTCAATCATGGTACTTTCCCAAGGTAACACAAGAATTGGTATTCACCATTGAACAAATTATTTCTCTTTATATTTTTGATTTTTTGATTTTTTGAATTTTGAATTTATTATTTTTAGAATAGAAAGGATGGAGAAGAGTGAGGATAAGGATGTGGATAGGTAGATTTGGAAGATAGTGGATGGATGATATGGGGATGGAGGAAGGACTCAAGCATCTAGTTCCATATATGGTATCCCTTGATGATGTGCTCCATTAGACCATGGAAATTGGAGGTATGCTCATAAACGTTGGTAGAATGATGGTAAGGGGGAAAAAATGGATGGGAAAATAGAGAAGGATACATATCTATATAAATTATTGAATTGAAGGGTATGATGGTGAATGAATGTTGGATGATGGATGAGGGGTTGGAATATTTTTGGATGAATGGATGAAAATGTTGGCAAGATTAATATTGGCATACACCTTGAAGGGTGATGGAATTGTGGAGGAGAATTGAATTTTGAAGTTTAATATTTATATGGAGTGGATATGGATTTTGGGAGATAAGTGGCCAAAATAGATGTGGAAGATGAGGGATTTTTAGATGGAGTAGTGGAAGCATTTGGAGGAGTATATTTGGATGCTAATTTTTATTGAGATTTTTTTTGTATTTGCTTCTATAAGTAGTTTGGGAATCCACATGGTTTTTTTATTTTGACTTCATGGGCCTTTGTGGCCTTTTGGATTTAACTTTTTTTTATTTTGGATAAGATTTTTCTTTGTTTTTGCATGTATTTTTGATGGGACATGGTGAACCATTGATTTTTGTGAATTTTTAGCTTGATGCATTTTATGTTTGGCATCCAAATTGATTCCAAGAGCAATGGTATTGGTGGATGGAGAGGAATGCTATAGAGGTCTTATGGACAATTTAATGTATGTAGGATTTTGAAAGGATTTCAAGGATGTGTACCTTTATTGATATTTATTTAAGATAGGATATAATTATTTTGAGATAGGGTGATGGGTGGTGGAATGTAAGGACTCACGATGGATGGAAGGGATGATGGTTTTAGTTTTGGTACATAGGGGCCCAAAATGGATGGAAGGGATGAAGACTCGGTGTAGGAACATAGGGAGCCAAAATAGATGGAAGGGATGAAGGATATGAATGTTTGGACTTAAGTGGAGGGGTGTGGGATTTTGGAGGGATGGAATATTTACCAACATATGGGGGTGATCCCACAATATTGGTTTACAATTTTTGGCCAAACTAGACATTGAACTAATTTTTTTAACAAAATCTTCACTTTCAAGCACCTATAGCTGCTAAAACATGAGGAATTTGAAGACGATGAAAATTAGTGATTTGTGACATTTTGTTTGTAGATTCTAAATACACATTTTAAAATATTTTTAGAATCAGATTGCATTTATTTTTCCATCTCCTTCGAAAACTAGTTTTTAACAGTAAACACCATTTTTAAAGAGTGATGTTCACTGTATACAACATAAATTTTTTTCTATGAAGGATAATGTTGATGCGGTGTTTTGCACACTTTCACAACACAGGTAGTGCATAGGTGCACTACCTCTCTTGAAAGGAAATCTCCAACAACAAGTTGTTGAAAATCACTCCAAGGTCTCTCGGGTGTCAGGTCATGACTTGCATGAAATTTCTTAGTTGATGTTCAATGTGATTTTGCTAGTAATCATAGGGCAAACTTTATGTGCTTAGCTGGATATGAGGTGAATCATGAGGTGGAGTTTCTAAAATGGAAGTTAAAGTGTAGTATGTTGCAGGTTCGAACAACAATCATAAAATCCTATCCTATCTTAAGATTTGGCTTTACAATGTGCAATGAACCTTAGCATAGGTCACTTGTTAAAAAAAGAAAAAAGAGCAGGGAAGAGAAGAGGTTCCTAGATCTGAAACTAACTATGAACAATGATGGTGTAGGAGCACCTACACCACAATGTTCATTTTTGGTCAATTGAGTGCCTAGTAGGTTTATGTTAAGTATTTTGTGTTTATTTTGTCCAATAAGGTCTAAAAAGACCAACCATAATGTAATAAATGTGTTTGTTGAGTCATTTAGGGAAGAAGGTTAATCTTGCACCTACAAGTGCTTGTAGCCTTTGAAGGAAAATCTTGTAATTTGTATTAGGGGGGTGCAAGGTTTGGGTCTTATGAAGGTGATGAGGCTATTTTCAAGCCTTTACTATGATTTTAATTGTCATAGGTTGCAAATAATGCATAGGTATTTCATATGCTTGTAAAAGTAATCCAAATAGGTAGTTAGGCCTCCAATAGTCCTAATCTTTCAAAAAGTTATTAAAAGGCAGTTATGGGCATTGGGGAGATGGTTCTTGGTTTGAGAATATATTTAAAGGCCTCTTCAAGGCTTGGGATAGATTAGAAGAAGCATTGTATTAAATTTGCAAGAAGCAATACCACGTTTTCCTATGCAAAACTCTATTTTTCACTATTTTCCCAAACTTTGCAGGCTGTGTACGGAACTTTAAAGATCTAAACCTTTCAGTTTCATGTAGATATAAGTCTTACCTTTCCTTTGAGTCCATTTTGAAGATTTAATATTCATTTTGGAGGGAGCATTCAAAGATTTTCTAAAATTGCCTGTGTAAGGTAGAAAAAGCATTGTTTGGGAGTTAATTTAATGGCATAAGCCTTCCACCTATTGTTAATACTGTTTCTCGGTGGTAAGGAAATATAATATGATAGGGTAACCTTTTTTATATTTTAGATGCATGAAAGAAACAATTTAGGAGGTTGGGAATGCTTCCCTTGGGTAGACTGAGTGTATTTTCATGTGGAACAGGGGTGTCCATGAGGGTTTGTAAAGAAACAGTAAAGGAAATGATATTATGATGTATTTTTGAGTCTATGCAGGGTTTACTCATGCTGTTTGTTGCCTTGGCTATGCTTCTGGAAGCTGGGAGGTAGGTGATTCATTAGAACCCTAGGTTAATGCATGGTAAAGGAGGGTTTCATAGAACAGTGATAAAGAGGCCTTGAAGTTATAAATAAATTGTGGAATCTAATGTTTTGGCATATAATAAATGACTGTCCAAGAGTTCATGGTGATTGGAGAAGTCTAGAGGGTAGTTTGTTTGTAAATTAGGCCTAAATTTGTAGCCTTTTGAGTAGGGTCACTTAATGAAACTCTACAATGTTGCAAAAGACCTTGTATGAATGATTGGGGAATTGGCTTTGATGTTGAGTGGATGCTATGTAGATGTTGTGTTGGTCTTTTTATAGCCTTCTTGAAAAGATATTCTCTTTTGTTGATTTTGGAGACTTGAAGCTATAGTGTTGATATTTGAGAGAAGCTGTGTCAATTTGTTTCTTGGGTTTCCACCACCTCTGCATCATAGTGGTATCAGAGCAAGGAGTGGATTTTGTTTGCATTTTTCAGGTTGAAGAAGAAGTGAAGAGATTTTAAAGATGCCTCCAAAGAACAAAGATATGGCTAAGGAGATGAAAGAAAGACATGCTAAGGAACTTAGAGAGTTGGAAGAGAGGATCATAGCCTTGGAGACAAACAAAAGAAGGGATGTTGAAGAGAGTGAGACATAAGAAGAGGAAGATGAGGAGTTTGAAGACATGGAAGAAGAACTTGATCCAGAGGACCAAAGAATTGCAAAGTTGCTGAAGGCAGTGAAAGGTGACAAGCCTAAGGTAAAACTTGATGTTCCTAAATATGGTGGTAGTCTAAATGATGAAGAACTACTTGATTGGATTGCTGTATTAGATAATCATTTTGAATGTGAAGAAGTTCTTGAGGAGCAAAGAGTAAGGATTGCAAAGACTAAGTTGCAGGCTCATGCTTTGGTATGGTGGGATTACTTGCAGTCTGAGAGGAGGAAACAAGGAAAGTATAAGGTCACATAATGGGACAAGATGATATCTAAACTAAAAGGTAAATTCTTACCCAAAGATCACCAAGTTCAAATGTTTAAGAGATTACAAAACTTAAGACAAAGGGAAATGGATATTAAGTCTTATACTGAGGAGTTTTATAAATTGAGTCTAAGGTTTGGTCATCATGAGAATGAAGATGAGAAAATTGCTAGGTATATTGGTGGTTTAAGGCTTAATGTACAGGATGAATTGGTTTTGGCTAAGCCTAGGAGTGTAGAGGATTGTTATCAAATGGCTATCAGGGTGGAGGAGAAATTGAAGAGAAGGAAAGACAAAGCAATTAGAGGTAGAGGTGGTGCATCAAGAGGAAGAGGACTCATGTCTAGTTCAAAGCCAACCAATTATAATCAAGAGGATTCCATGAAAGGCCAAGATCAATATGATTCCAGAGGTGGATGGAGAGGCACAAGAGGCAGATTTGGAGGAGGTAGGAATTCCAACAATGCATTTTCAAGAAGATGCTACACTTGCAACCAGCCTGGACATCCATCCTTCAAGTGTCTTGAAAGGAAAGGCTCAAGCTCTCATGGTGGAGAAAGGAGGAATAAATTAGTGCATGAAGATGAAGAGAGTGTGACTTCACCTGTTATTAATCTCACATAATAAGTTGGAGAGAGTTTGATGATTAGAAGAACATTGCTCAAGGTGACAATTCCTGAAGAACCCCTACAAAGGAAAGCACTCTTGAGAATCAATTACAAAGTACAAGGTAAGGTATGTAGGATGGTAGTGGACTCAAGTTCAACTGAAAACATGGTTTCTTGTGAAATGGTGAATAAACTCAATTTGAAAAGAATCCCTCATGATTTTCCTTACAAGGTCTCTTGGTTGAGCAATGGTCAATCATTGATAATGAATGAACAAGCTATGGTAGATTTTCAAATAGGTGAGTATAAGGATAGTGTTATTTGTGATATTCTTCCAATGGACTGCTGTCACATACTCCTTGGAAGGCCATGGCAGTATGATAGGAGTGCCATCTATGATGGGAAGGCAAACAAATACACAATCATGAAAGGTGGATAGAGGTTTGTTTTGACTCCTTGGGTAGAGAGTGAGAAAGGAAAGGAAAAGGTCATCATGTGTGGGAACAAGGAGCCTCTAAATGTTGTGAAAGAGGTAATTTTTTTTGATGATATGCACAAATGTAAATCTGAAAGTGCAGGTACAGTAGATCTAAAGGTCAATTCAGGGTTAAAGAAGACAAAGACAGTGAATGTGCAGGCCAGTGTGCTAGTAGGTACTATAGATTACCCTATGGTTATGCAACAAGTTGAGAAGCAATTAGAATCTGATGGTACAGTGAGTGGATAGGTTGAGAGGATAGGGGTAAGGCAAGATAATAAGGCAGTGAGTAAAGGACAAGAAAAACAGGGCAGACAAGACAGTTGCATACTTGAGTATGAAAGGACAATGAGGACAAACCAGGGAAGTACTGACATATGTTTGTTTGTAGGTACAATGCAGGGTAAAAAAACACATCTTGGTCAGGAGAAGGATATAAGACAGTTGACTGGTCTGAGAACAGAGGCAAGGTAGAATGCTTGTATGCATACAATACACCATGAAGGAAGTTTAGGACAGTTTGTATATCCAGTGTACATGAAACAGTGGAATGCCTTTGTGAATCAAGTGAGTTTATGTAATACTTGGAGGTAGTAGTATCCACACCAACTCATGGGACATGAGAATTTTCTAGGGGGGGTGTATGGTGTAGGAGCACCTACACCACAATGTTCATCTTTGGTCAATTGAGTGCCTAGTAGGTTTATGTTAAGTATTTTGTGTTTATTTTGTCCAATAAGGTCTAAAAAGACCAACCATAATGTAATAAATGTGTTTTTTGAGTCATTTAGGGAAGAAGGTTAATCTTGCACCTACAAGTGTTTGTAGCCTTTGAAGGAAAATATTGGAATTTGTATTAGGGGGGTGCAAGGTTTGGGTCTTATGAAGGTGACGAGGCTATTTTGAAGCCTTTACTATGATTTTAATTGTCATAGGTTGCAAATAATGCATAGGTATTTCATATGCTTGTAAAAGTAATCCAAATAGGTAATTAGGCCTCCAATAGTCCTAATCTTTCAAAAAGTTATTAAAAGGTAGTTATGGGCGTTGGGGAGATGGTTCTTGGTTTGAGAATATATTTAAAGGCCTCTTCAAGGCTTGGGAGAGGTTAGAAGAAGCATTGTATTAAATTTGCAAGAAGCAATACCACATTTTCCTATGCAAAACTCTATTTTTCACTGTTTTCCCGAACTTTGCAGGCTGTGTACGGAACTTTAAAGATCTAAAATTTTTAGTTTCATGTAGATATAAGTCTTACCTTTCCTTTGAGTCCATTTTGAAGATTTAATATTCATTTTGGAGGGAGCATTCAAAGATTTTCTAAAACTGCTTGTGTAAGGCAGAAAAAGCATTGTTTGGGAGTTAATTTAATGGCATAAGCCTTCCACCTATTGTTAATACTATTTCTCGGTGGTAAGGAAATATAATATGATAGGGTAACCTTTTTTATATTTTAGATGCATGAAAGAAATAATTTAGGAGGTTGGGAATGCTTCCCTTGGGTAGACTGAGTGTATTTTCATGTGGAACAGGGGTGTCCATGAGGGTTTGTAAAGAAACAGTAAAGGAAATGATATTATGATGTATTTTGAGTCTATGCAGGGTTTACTCATGCTGTTTGTTGCCTTGGCTATGCTTCTAGAAGCTGGGAGGTAGGTGATTCATTAAAACCCTAGGTTAATGCATGGTAAAGGAGGGTTTCATAGAACAGTGATAAAGAGGCCTTGAAGTTATAAATAAATTGTGGAATCTAATGTTTTGGCATATAATAAATGACTGTCCAAGAGTTCATGGTGATTGGAGAAGTCTAGAGGGTAGTTTGTTTGTAAATTAGGCCTAAATTTGTAGCCTTTTGAGTAGGGTCACTTAATGAAACTCTACAATGTTGCAAAAGAACCTTGTATGAATGATTGGGGAATTGTCTTTGATGTTGAGTGGATGCTATGTAGATGTTGTGTTGGTATTTTTACAACCTTCTTGAAAAGATATGCTCTTTTGTTGATTTTGGAGACTTGAAGCTATAGTGTTGATATTTGAGAGAAGCTATGTCAATTTGTTTCTTGGGTTTCCACCACCTCTGCATCAAATGATCATGGAGGGTTCTATTGTGGACAACTTCCTTCAAACAAAATTTCACTTAACCAGAAAATTCACAGTATCATGAAATTTGTGCTATCTTCTAAGGATTACAAATGTTTTACCATTCATTCACCATATGCATGTATGAAAAAAGATAAAATTTTGGGGAAAATTTCAATTTAAAGTCCAGACTAACTTTGCACAACTATCTACCATCAGTAAACAACAAAAAGTATGGACAAGAAAGGCATCAACATAGCAAAAATATACACAATCATTGAACAACATTACCAAATATATCAAAGCAATGTAAGACTATGAAGAACAACAAAGAAAATCTAACTAAATCATCTAACTATAGGAGATGAATCATGAAACATGCAAATAAACTCAGAAATCCACCAAAGTCAATGTATTTCTATTAAAATTTCTACAGCATGTCTTTACAACAACTCAACTCCCTCTTGAAAATGAGAGGAGAACCCCTATTTATAGTGTCCAAAAAGCAGAATGAATGGCCAAGATTGATTTTCATTATGTGGCCAAGATTCAGTACAAACTAGGGTTCTACCTACCCCCCAAATATATTACATTTTAAAATACATTTCTTGTCTTTTCCCTATTTTGTCTTCTAGTTGCAGCACTATAGCATTTTGTATTTTTGTTGATTGCCTTTGCTGCAGCTATTCTACAAGGAGTTCTTCATCAATAATAAGGTTCCCTTCTTGTTTCTTCAAAGTGACATACTCCATGAACTCCAAAATCAGCGGTTGGAGCTTCTCAACCTCCATGATCTCCGATTGCAGCACCTAGTAACTCCATTGCTTGGACCTATCGGTGAGCTTTTCCCAATATTCGTCGTATTTGGTAGTGTGATCTCTAAATTGTTCGGATTGGGTGAGGGCTCGAGCAGCAAAACTCAAGAAATTTGTAGTGACTTTTCCTGTCATTCCATCTTCCATCTTCTTATGGAAGTGCGGCCTTACCTTTTCTGGATCAATTTGAACGACAAGCATATCAAACCCCATCATTAGCTTCAGATATTGAATGCAATTTTCCCTAACATCCTTGGCCCAGTCAATATCTGGATCCACCTTGTAGAGCACTTGCTCCAATCTTTCCTTTCGGTTCTCAAAGTCTAGCTTCCACATATCCACGAGCCAATGATCATCCACCTTAAATGCAAGCTCCTTTTCCTAAGTTTTCTTTGGAAACTTGAGGATGGCCTCAATTTTTGGGTAAGTAGACCCATAAATCCTCAGGAAGTCTGTACAGAATTTCCTTGTGCCCTCGAGAGACTTTTGTACCTCCAAGAACTTGTTTTCTATCCTATCAACACAACCGATGCCCATGTTTCCAACATATAGGACCTGCCAGAACCATTCTTCCGTAGTCTTAGCCAAGTTCTTCCCTTTTCTGAGCTTTTCGACCTGCTCCTTGGACAACAGCTGTGGCAGAGCTGAGGATGTAGTAGGCTGCTCTTCTGCTGATGACCACTACTGAATGTAGGTTGTCAAATCAACCACTTGCACTTTGAGCTCATCCTTAGAGATCTTATCTTGCTGTATTAAATACACCACTGTGGAAACAGACACCTAAAGGTGATCCACCTTCTGCTCCCTTGAAGCAGTTCCTAGGTCGATGGTGGAGATGTTGTAGCTTATTCCTTCTTCTGCCACCGCTGGCGTAGCTATTTGCACGGTTCTAGATCCAGAGGCATCCATTGTCACCTTTGATCTAATTTTAGGCTTTTTCTCCTTTTTAGTGCTGATTTGAGCTCGGTCCAATACGGCCTCCAATCTTGTTCTTGGATCCTTTAGGGCAAGAGCTTTCTTCTCCAGTTTCCTTTCCAGCCAACTGGGCATTGAGGACTTTTCTTTGGGTGATTCATGACTACCCTCCTCTCCATCCTTCACGATTTCAATCTCTTTATCCTTGAGGCTTCTTTCTCCTCATCGGAGTCCTGGATGAACACCGTGTGTTTGATGGGGGATTTAGTGGGCATGCGCTCCTTGGGGCTATCTTCCCCTTCAATATCTCTTTCTTCCTTTTCTTCATGCCCCTCGGGCTACTCAGTCTCTAGATTCTTGTGGGTTTCAGCCTCTTCTCTAGGCTTATCTTCTTTACCTTTATTTTCCTCATGTGGAGGTGGCACATCTTCATGTTCCTTCTTTTCTTTTTCTTCCTGCCCCTCTAAGAGAGGCATCTCTTCATCGTGCTTGGGGCCTTCTTCTTGTTCACTGGTTGGAAGTTTAGTACTATCTTCCATTTTGTCATCTTCTTGCCCTCCTTTTCTGGAAGGTGGTCTTTCCATTTCTTCCCCAACATCTTTCAGTTGTCAGGCCAACTCTTCCTCAAAATTGGTATCAAATGTTTGTACAATGAATTTAGTGCTGGCATCCTTTTCTTCATCGCTCTCAGAAGACTCTATTTCTTCTCCCTTGTGGACTACCTTATCAATTTGCAGATGTTGATGTTCTGGATGCTCATGGTAGTCGTTTGCTTCCTCCTCCAATTCCTTTCTGGCTTCCCTCTCCCATCTCTCCAACTCCTCAGATATTTCCATTGTGGCTCTCATTTTAGGAGGCTCAGTTGGAGGATTTGAGATAGGAACACTAGCAAGAACCTGTGCCAGGGTAGCCTGGATGGTTGGATTCATTAACACTTTAGAAATTTTGGAGTGAACACTCTGCATATTCCTCGAGAATGCTTCTAGAAGCGAGAGTGTTGGTATAGGTATTGTTGTTGTTGCTAGTGGAAAGGACGTGGTTGGTGACATGGAAGCATAAGAAAGTGGAGAGGTGGTGGCGAAAGAAGAATTGATCATTACGATTGATCCAGTAGGTGAAGAAGAGGCAAGGTGGACCGAGATATCCACCGCAGGTGGGGAGGTAGCCACCGTGGATTGAGAAGTATGTGGAAGAGAAGCAATAGTGGAGGCAACTAGTGGGGACTTGGGTTGATTAGCCTCCATATCCTCTCCCTCATGGAGTGGATCTTCTTGTATAATAGGGATTTCAGTGACACTGCCTGATTTCTTATGTTTCTTGGAAGGCTCGCCTTCTGAAGCCTTTCTAGCATACACTTTTGGATTGGACTGCTACTTGTTAGTCTCCTTCCTTTTCCTTGAGTGAGTGAGTGGAGGGGAATTCAAATTTTCTCCTTTTGATGCAGTAGTTACCCTACCATCTATTCCACTTGGCTCACTTTTGAGCCCTTCATAAGTCAAGATGACCCCTTGTTGCTTCAATCGGGCAACTTTCCCATGAATCCATTCTTTTGTACGAGCCTCGATGGTCTTGGTCAGAATTTTGAGGTCATCGAACTCTTGCTCATCCCAATCAATTAGCGGTAGTGGTAGATTGGAAACTGCATCATACTGGGGGTCTATCATTGTGCTCTCATCTTCTTCTACTTGACTAGGCACTAGGAACAAGTTCACCCTTTTCACAAAATATGTAGTCATCCGCATGTAGTGCCTTATCTGCACCTCATAGTCATCGTTACAATTGGCCCAAAAATCTTCGACGCTACGAAGTTGGGTGTATTAATGTCCAAGTGCCTTCTTGACGTGGCCATAGAGGTCCATCCATGGCCGAGCTGTGTGGAGTCGAAATGATACTCGACCAATTCCTTTTCTAAGTTTTGGGAACATTAGGAGGTGTGGAGCTCATACATCCCCTGGATGAAAGAAAGGGGATAAGAAATCCCTGCCAGATGTTTGATGCTTAAGAGGGTGTGCACATATCACAGCTTTCGAGAAAGCTCCAACAATATTATTTGGTCATTGGGGTACCGGGGTAGTTTGTTTGGTCTTTCTGAGAAGCCTTCTGCATGAATGTATGTAAACTTTAGATACTAAATAAACAAAAAGGAATATTGTTTAAGGAAAGCATGCGCACTATGGGAGACTCGCCTCTCGAAGTCACCCCTGAGCAATCTGATGATATGACCTATAAAAGCATCATTTACCCTACAGTAGTCCCTCTTGTAGTTCTTGTAGTACAACTAGGGGTACCTATCAGAGACTTTCAACTCTTGACCTTGCTCTTCATTCAGAGCTCTAAATAAGCCACTATATTGCTTACGTTTGGCTAAGTAATAGACTAGGTAATATGTCATGTAGAATTTGGAGGTCTTTTTGACAGCCATGAACTGCTCATGAAAGCAATTACTTATTATCCCTCCCTAGTAGAATCTGGTATCCTCTTTTCCGTGGAGAATTTGTTCAACAAAGTAGACCATCCATTCTTGAAAGTAGGCCGCAGTAGGAAGGACCATTACTCTACTTAGCAAGGTTACCAGATCATGGTAGTCTTCATAGAAGTCGCTGCGAAAGAGCTCCTAGGGAACCTTTGTAGTGCTGCCCCTCTTCTCTTGAGGCAATTTTGATTTATAAGCTTCTTACATTTAATTGGGTCCTCGTCCCACATTGCGTTGCACTACTCTATGGTTGGAAATTCCATCTCCCCGAAGGTAGGGATATGAAAGGTCTTAGTTATTGCCTGGACTGACATGTTAGCTAATGTGTTTCCATCCTTGTCCACTATTGTTCTAGTTTCTGGCTGGTATGCCTCCCTGTAAGCCATTACTAGTTCGGGGGTGATAAGAGTGAGAGGAAAACTTGCAACTTTGGCTATCCCACTGCTTTTGATCAATCTTTCATTTTCTATCTTAGGGCTGATCCTAACCCTTTGTATGAGTTCGTCGATGTCCACATGTCCTATGTTGGTGTCAGAGACTTCCTTCCAATTTGTGGTGACTTTAGATTGCAACGGTTCCCCTTGGAATTGGTATTTCATTTGGTCTTTGTCTTCTTTTCCATGAGGAGCTTTGCCTGTTTTCATCCCTTTGTCTTCTTCTGCGACTTCCCCCGAGAGTCCTGCACTCGATTCCATATATTTTCCAAAAAGAGGTAAGGTGAGCATAATCAAGCATGAAAATAGAAAATGTTAGCCAAATCCCTGCAAACAGAGTTAGATTGGATAATTCAACATTTGAAAAATCTAACAAATAATCCAAGTTGTCATTTAACAGCTCACAGGAGGGATTTCAGATGGTCTGGGCCCAAGAGGTCGGACTTCCCTATTTGGATGGCTATTTTGAAGGGAAAACAGGGCAGGGCAGTCCACAAGGTTCAACCCACCTCGGGACTTGGTCAAATTGGAAGGTCCGGTGAGGTGCATGCCCTATTTTGGCACATGGGTCAAAGTTTGTTTGGCGATTGGAGGGAATTTAGGTCATCATTTAGGTGATCGAAATGAAGAGGAGGGATAGCCATCTGGAGTTTTCCATTTGGACTGACACTGGTAAGACAACACTCTGGGGGGAGAGTTTTGCTGGGTAGGACCCATAGGTCTGAGAGGTAGTCAACACAATTCTTTGATCGTTTTTAGCATTTTGTGTCAGAGAAGGCGGGAAGTTGTTATAGGATCACTGTTGGAAATGACAGATAGTTAGCAGAGGTCCACTGGAGGAAGTCCAAGGGCATGGGTCCGATGGGATGCCTGGCCTATATGTTTTCTTTGTTTTCACTAAATGGAGTTCATCGGCCAATAGAGGATCGGGTCCCAGATGCCGAGAAAGCGAAGGTAGTTCTCCCTTTTGCAACGACTAGGACTAGACGGACTCCCGACGATGGAAGTCTGGAAGTTATGATCTGTAAAAGGTTGGGGACACTTGAGTTTTATTGTTTTCACTCATGCAACCAAAGGATGACCGGAGCTTGGGGAGCGAAAGGCAGCCACCAGAAAGCCGTGAGAAATGACGATATCGTCACAACGGTCTACAAATGGAAGTCCGCGAATGAGAACCCAGAGGGCGCTTGGTAAGGTTGTTTCAACTTCAATGTTGAGTAGTGAACGGAGGGACGGGGTCCGAAGGCCAGATGGACGAAGCCAGAATGTCATGTGAAAAGGTGAATGATGGGCGGCATCTCAGGGACGAAACACCACGGAAATGAACCCGGGCCATGTGAAGGACTCCACTTCGTTTTAGTTCAAAAGATGACATTCCAACGGTGAAGGAAGGAAGTCTCCCCACCATGGCGGGCCCAAGAGGTAGGTTTGCTACTCAATAGTTCATTTCGTTTTGCATGTAAGTGATGACATTGGGAGTTGGTGGGTCCGAGAGTCACAAATTCCCTGGCCGAAGAATGACGCCGAGGGACTGAGGTTCCGTTAGTGCTTTAAGGGCAACTCATGAAAGTTTCTTGAAATTCTACCACATGGGTTTTAAACACCTCATTTTTCTCTATCAAATGTATTCATTTTTTATCCTTTTTATCCATTATTCTTACACAAAATCATAGAAAAAGTGCAATAGGAGGGAAGACGACCAACATATCACTAGAACCCAGTGAATGAGGATGATGATACCGCCGATAGATGCGAAGGACCGACAAATGGAGGTTATGGGCTTGAGGGCGGCACACGACGACTACTTTGGATCACTCTAATTTGCTGTGGCTATCCTGACATGTGAAAATGATAGGTCAATTTGGCATATTTATAGAATTTTATGACATTAAATGCCATTAATAAATGCACGTACGACAACCCAAAAGTTGGTGAATTTGAAATTCAAAAATGGCTGCAGGAAGGCCAAAATTTGGAGGTCGGGAAGATGTTGGTAGATAGCCACTTGAAGTGTTTGATGGAAAGCCACTAAAAAAGAAAACCCTGGGGTCCAATGGATAGAAATCCATCGGAGGATGAACGTTTTTGAAAGGCTAGTGCATAATGGAAACCCGGGAAGGGAGATCCATCATATCGGGCTTGATACGAATGAAGGATGGTTAGTTGAACATTCAGAAACATGAGAATGGTGATTAAGGTGGTGGGCCCCAGGCCATGGAAGGATGAAGCCTTTCAAATGTTTTTACACGGTGAATGCACCAAGGAAATCTGCCAAGGGAAACCCGCCATGACGGACCCAGAGGGCCCCAAGGACAATTTACAAAGGTAAACTGTTAAGGGAACTCCACGAGGACCTAGGACTTAGAAAATTTTGTTGGGGGAAAACATGGTCAACCTGATATGACACTTTGAGGCTCGCTGACCATTTGGGACACCAAAACGGGTGTACGTAAAATGAGGCGATGAAAAAAATGACCCGACTAGGTGAAGGGAGGAGAGGGTCCCCATTTTGAATGGGGCACATATACTAAGGGCACAACACATGGCGACTTCGCTGGAGAATGCTCCCGAGCATTCTCAGGATAAGCATTCATTCAAAACTGAGAAACTCTGGTTTCGTAGACTAGGGGACGATTTCCAAAAGTGAACTAGGAGAATGGGGTGCTTAGCTGAATCAACTTATGAAAAATCTTAGCAATGTGTGCATAGTGAATTCATTCCTTTCATCAGAAACTATGACAGATAGTGGCTAATCAGATTGGGCAAGCTACATAGATCGTCCAACACCAAAAGTAACCTGGACATTGCCCCACTGCCAGTCAGGTGTCCATAGCCCTGATGGAGTTGTCTCTGTGGCCCCATGAATATTGCTCTACTTCCGATTGGGCATCCATAGTCCCGGTAGAGTTACTCGTACACCCATACAGTTGCTTAATTTCAAAATTTTCTTTTCTTTTGGTATTTCTTTCCACACTTTATCTTTTTGCTCAACCATGTAAGCATTGAAGCCTACGATGGGTTTGAGAACCGCAGTGGTCACTAGAGCGGACTTAATATTTTTCACTCACAAAGTCATCATAACAGCTGCTGCACAACCCTTTGGAAATAATTAATGTGTGTTTCAGTGCAGGATCCGAGATGGATGTAAAAAGATTCAACCAAGGGTCAAGTTTTGAAGCAGAGTTCAAATGAGGAAATCATTCTGAGGTGGCTATTAGGGACCAATAGTTGAGAATGAACATTTAGCCAAAGAACACTAAGGATGGAAAACAAAGTGAACCATTCATTGAATGAGCATGACCACCATAGCCACAACGAAGAACACCCTCGTCAAAACAAAACAATCGGGAGACAAGAAAAATGAAGTAATGCAAGGCAGAAAAATGGAAGCAAACCAAAGCAACCTAAACTAACCTATATACAAGTATTTATAGGGATAGCTCTGCATGAGCTTAGTCTTGGAAGTAATTCTTCAAATGTTTCTCGTTGACAGGCAACGGGACATCCTCACTAGTTAGAGTCTTTAAACGGAAGGCATTGTCTCCCAGGATTTTAGCTATTTGAACGGGGCCAAGCCAAAGCTTGTCGAATTTGTTATGTCCACTTTTCTTTTCATGGGCCTTGTCCCAACACAGGACTAGCTCTGCAATTCTAAAGGCCTTGATTTTGGCTCGACGATCAAACCATCTCTTGACTACACCTTGATGTTTGGAGAAATTTTCTATCGTGCGATCTCGTATTTCTTCTAAGTGCAAGAGCTCAGCTAATCGAGCTTCTCTATGATCCCCCCCTTTGTAAAAAGTCATTGAACTTGAGGGTGAGAATTTTCAGGTGTATTGGAAAGGTAGGCTCTACGCCGTAAACAAGATGGAATGGGGAATCACCAAGGGCAACCTTGTGATGGGTGTGATCTGCCCAAAGGGTGAAATGGAGCTGGGTATGCCAGTCCTTGGGATTCCTATCAAGCAGTTTCCTAATTACGGTGATCAGATTCTTGTTTGTGGACTCTGCAAGGCCATTTCCTTGAGGGTAGTAGTTGGAGAAAAATTTAAGGGAAATTCCATAGTCAAAAGCCCAACTAGCAAATTTTAACAAGGAAAATGCAGGTCCATTATCACACACCAACACATAAGGACAACCAAAGCGATTTAGAATAGAACTTTCCAAAAAAATTGTAACTACCTCTGTGGTGCATTTCCTACATGTAATTGCTTATGTCCATCTAGTGCAATGATTAGAAGAAATTAGAATGTACCTGTGTCCTGCAGATGATGGAGGGATTACCGACCCAATGAAGTCGAGTCCCTATTGTGTGAACGGTCTCGCCTCCAGAACAGGTTGCAGTGGGACAACAACATTCTTTTCCTTGGTAGCGACTATTTGGCATGTGTGGCATGAGCGAATTTGGCTATGAGAATCCTTGAAGACTGTTGGCCAATAATATCCTGCTCTGAGTATTTGATGTGCGGTAGACAGACCAGATCCGTGACTAGTGCCGAACTTGTCATGAAACTCCTTTAGGACTTGATTTGCTTCTTCTTTTCCAAGGAATCTCAGGTAGACACCTTCATGGTTCTTCTTATATAAAATAGAGCCTTGAAGCATATAGTTGTTTCTCTTCAGCCTGAGGGCATGCTTTTGAACTCCTTGCAAATGGGGCGGGCACTTGTGATTCAACAAATAATAAACGATGTCTTTGTACCACTCCCTTGGGGAAACATCTTCAAGTTGGTATTGCTGCACTGTGAGTTCAGGTCCTACATCTACTGTTGCCTCAAATTTTTTTTGGGTAAGCGCTTGTCCTCTCACCAACTTCATTGGTTGAATTTCCATATCATACTCTTGCAACAACGTGACCCATTTTTCTCTTTGTTCGCCCAGTTCATTTTGCATAAGTAATGTCTTTACTATTGGGTTAGGAACTATGGAAAACACCTTATTGTGTAAGATGTAATGTCTAAACTTCTTCACTCCTCTAACAAGGGCATACACTTGTTTTTCCACATTGTGGTATCTCAGTTCAACATCTTTCAAAGGGGCACTCATGAAGGCAATCGGGTGCTCATTCCCCTCATTGTCCTTTTGGGTCAAAATACTAGCACATGAATGATCTGAAGCAAACAAATAAATGTAGAAAGGCTTCAGATAGTCTGGACTGACTAGCACTGGTGCTTCAACAATTGCTTGTTTAATTTCTTCAAAGGCCTGCTTCGCTTCGGGAGTCCACTCGATTTTGGCGTTCTACTTCAGCATGGCATTGAGCGGCTTGACAATTTCAGCAAAGCTTGTAATAAACTTTTGTACAAAGTTAATCTTTCTGAAGAAATATTTGAGCTCTTTCTTGCTACATGGCAGTCGAATCTTCAATAAGGACTGAATGCGCTCTGGGTCAATGGAGATGCCTCACTCTGAGATAACATGTACGAGCAGCTTCCCTTTAGTAACTCCAAAGATGCATTTTTTAGGATTAAGGGAAACCCCAAACTCTCGGCACCTCTGGAAGACTTTACACAAATTAGAGACATGATCACTTTGTTTCTTTGAAAACATCATCAAATCATCCATGTAGATGATTATGCACTTTCCAATCAGATCTTTGAATGCGATGTCCATAGCCCGCTGGAAGGTTGTGCCGACATTGATGAGCCCAAATGGCATTCGTTTGTAGGAAAAAGGTGACCCACTTGGTGGTGAATGATGTCTTATGGCGATCTTCATATTGCACCATCACTTGATTGTACCCAAAATAGCCATCAAGAAAGGATATCATTTGTGAACCATTGACAATATGCAGTACCTCATCCAATGAAGGCACTGGGTAATTATCCTTTTTCGAGGCTCGGTTAAGATTGCGGAAGTCCAAGCACAATATGATTTCTCCATTCTTTTTCCTAACTAGGACCAAGTTGGCTACCCATGTAGAGTGTTGAATTGGAAAGATAATCCTTGCTAAAAGCAATTTTTGTACTTCTTTGTAAATGATTGGCTCCAACAAAGCATTGATGGGACGCTGCCTTTGTCGGAAGGGTTTCACATCAGGCTTGAGAGGGATGGTGTGCGTTATGATGGAGGTATCATAAGTTTTCAGATCTTCATAGCTCCATGCCACCACATCATGATACTTTTGAAGAGCGTCAACAATCCTTTTCTTTTCTTCTGTAGTACACACCTTTCCAATAATTTTTTTTTTGATTTCCTCAGTTGTTCTGAGGTTATGGATGTCACATTGATTGCTGATGGATTCCTTCTTTGCTTGCTGGTCTTGGTCTCTAATATGATCCAAATCAAATATATGTTCTAGCTGAACCATACCTCTGGGAATTGTGTTAGTCTTGAGGTTGATAACTCCTTCTATGTCCAATTTAGCTTCTTCTGGATCAACTTCATCTATTATTTGGGTGGCAAAGACGTCAGAGCCCATGATGAACTCAAGGATGTGCTTATCATCATTGAAGACTTGAAAGTGAGTGACATTATCTGGAATAGATGGGGTGGATGTCAACTCAACTGTAAAGTGTTTGAGACCTCAAAGGGATAGTGGCTACAACATGTTGGATGCTTGAGCCAAAGCATCAGCTGTATGATTCTAAGAGCATCAGATCATCTAGATATTACAAGAATCTAAACCTTCTAGAAGATCCCAAACCCTACGTGTATAGTTAGCTAGTCTTCTATCGTGGTAGAAGTACAATTTTCTAACTTGATTGACTACTAGTTCAGAATCCCTGAAAACTTGCAACATCTTGACATTTTTCTTTAAGGACATAAGAAGACCATGTACTAGAGCTTCATACTCAACTACATTGTTAGTGCAATAAAACTACAACCTATGGGAAACAAGAAAGGTCTTACCCGTTGGGCTGATGAGTTCGAATCGGACACGGACTCCTTGCTTTGACTTAGATCCATCGAATTGAAGAATCCAAAACTTGGAAAGCTCCTTGATGCTGGGTCCAACTAGGCTTTCATTTCCCTTTGGCTAGGTGGCTGCCTCCATGACCTTTGGGGGATGTGTCAGTTCAGTGTGATTCATAGCAGGCGGTTCTGCTAGCATCTCCTTTGGCACTTCCTTTTGAGGGAAAACTAATCCCTTGACATGCTTTACTACTTTTTGATACAGGAAACATTCAAACTTGGAGTGGGCAGCGTTGTGAGTTCTGCACCAATTTGGAAGCATGAGATCTTGGAAATTCATTCAGGCCCCTAGGCTAAGTTGATCTTGCATACACTTTCCCATAAACTTTTGGAAACCGTTTAGTAGTCCCAAGTTATCATCTTCATAAGATTCATTATCTGATTCTACCAAAACTTTGGTACTTTGAGGCGTTTGGGCTAAGTTGGTTGGGGAACTACATTGCACTAAGAGTACTTGAGTGGCTAGTTCTTCGTGTGGCTCAAATTCTCCTTGGCAAGTAAAGGGGAAATAGTTTCCCAACTCTGTTTCAACAAATAAAAACTCATTGGTGTTGTTGTACTCTATGATCATGTATTTCATATGGGGTTCATGGTCTATACGGATATGATTTGGCAGTCCTCTCTAGGGTAGCCACAAGCGAGAATGATCTATTGTAGCATATCCATTAAGTGTTCAGGTGAAATCTCGCCCAAGGATAAGCCCGTAGGTGTCGGGGATGTCATCTACTTGGATGTCAATGACTTGTTGTATCCTTGGATCCACAACAATCTACATTGGAATTTGATTAATCTCTCCCACTATGTTAATCTTTGTTTTATCCAGCTGGGTCACTTTCCTTTTTCAAGGCATGGGGGTGATCCCAAGAGCTTTGCAAACTGCCAGGGGCATAACGTTTGCTGACGCACCTGAATCAAGTAGGAAATTATGCAAATTCTTCCTGAATATTTAGATGGTAATGAGGAAGGGTGACGTTTCCAATCTACCTTGGAAGAGGCTAGTAGGTGTGTCCACCTGGGCTACTTGGGCTTTGTTCTTATCACCCACCTTATCTTTGATCTGTCCAAAGGGCTGATCTTTAGAATTCTGCCTGTTGCTTTGATCAGATTCTTTTGTGGGCTGTTTACCTGTAGAATGATTGGAGGGAACATCCTTATTTTTCCGTATGATTTCCTGGATTACGGGTTCTTGCCTAGGTTCTTCAAAGGTGACCCTTTTGGTTGGTATTTCGTGTGTTGCTCTAGAGGAAGGATTTCCATTAATTACCCTAAAGAATGCATGCCTTACAATTGGGACCTTGAGTAATTTGAAGGCGGATAGGCTGATCTTAACTTTCTTGAACTCCTCGGCGACATATTCACCCATTTGCTCAATTTCAGATTCAAAGGCCCTACCTATGGAAAAGCTAGCAGGATAGGTTTGTGTTTGGATTGAGTGAGTTTGGGGCTGACCTTGAGGTTGGTTTTATGACTAGTTATGGGGTTGATTGAATGGCCTATCCTTGTTGAAATATTGAGTGGGCACGTGAGGAAGATCAAAATTGTTGCTAGCATTGGGATTCAGTGGGGTGGTGAAATAATTGGGTGGAGTGGACGTAGTAAATAGACCCCCTTCTTATCTATTCCTTAAGTAGTATGAAGTGGCTCTCTGATGGAATGTATGTACTTCACCAGCAAGGGGTTCTTCATCATCTAAGGGAACATTATCTATTGAATTAAATAATTGAGATAAGGCTTCACCATTACTTACCTCTTTTACTTCTTCAGCCTTCAGAAAGGAAGTCACATCCTCGGGCTCATTGCTTTTGTTTCTCAGGAACGGGGCTTGATTGACCACGAGCAGAGAAGAGTCATAAGGCTCAGACAGGACTATGTATCTAAAATTTGTGCTTTCAATGGAATTTTGGACCTCCACCTAGAAAATCTTAGCTGCTATTTGGAACTCGGGGCAATCCAATTCTGAATGCCGGTTTGTTTTGTGAATCCGACACCATCTAGATAAGGCAGCTTTGACGAGGTATACCCCACTGGTCGTCTTCTCATTGCTGGCCGATTGATCAAGAGGGGTAGGAACACCTCCATTGTTGGGCCTCATGTTCCACGTTTGGTTTTTCCTCTAGGAAGGTCTCCTCTCGAAACTCTAATTTGATTTCAGCCCTATGTCATAATTATGTCTGAAAGAGGTGCTGGCTTGGCGATCATCTCTGTTGTCTCGCTTATCCCTATTGTCTCTATTGAGATTAGCTTGGATACTCCGTTGGGAGGCCTACTGATGTAGAGCCAAGGTGAAGATTAAACTCACAACAAACTAGTGTCAATTTAGAAATGATGAACTCTTCCTTGAAACACCTTAAACCTGCAAGCATTAACTCACCCTCAAGGGTCTCAACCCTTCAATTTTGCAAAACAACACCAAACCTCCACCAAGGCCCTAAAAAAGTTTCTCAACATGCCAATGATGACAATTTATCCATTTAAATGCAATCTAAAAGTCAGATTCAACATAACCTTCAAAACTCACCTTTTACCACTAACACTCCTTGTAGTATAGGAAAACCAGTTCTTCAGCCTTTTGTCCAAATTCTTTCAAAACACCTGAGAAATAAATCATATAATCAAGGACCCATTTGAAAGTCATTCAACATATCAAAAAACCAGATATCACTCCTGTGGATCAAAAGCTTCAAAATCAAGAATTTTGCACTTTTAGGCCTTTAATTAGGCCACTTTTCCAAAGAGACCCATCTTTAATCTCATCTCCAGACTTCCAAACCTGAAAATAGTCTTGAAAAATGATTAAAAACAAGATATTTTCTAGGTCTCAAGTCCCCACATGATCATTTGCACTCTCAAACTCAAAACCCTCCTAAGACAAGCAAAAACTAAAGGTTTTGGTGGAAAACCCAACTCCAATCCTTCTCCAACTAAATCAACACCCCAAACACATTTCAAAACATCTTCCCTAGGAAAATCAAACGTTCACAAGACCAAAAATCACACCGATTCATCAAAACCCTACATAAGTTGCTTGGATTTCACACAAAAACAACATTGTACAGTTAGGGTTTTCATCCCTCTAGCCAATTTCATTCTCCAGTAGGCTCCTAAAGACAACTAACATGTATTTAAACATGTTACACACCAATCCAATGAGTTATAGGTCCATTACAGTGGGTGGATTGGTGATAAACACTAATTTAAAGCCTCAAACCTCTGCAATGTTGAACAAGGCAGTCACTATTTTCTAAACCTTCCACACAAATTGTAATGGATTAGACCTTCTAACCAAAATAAAATGCAAGTAGAAACATAAAACAATGTTCACAAAAGAAATCAGATCATGGAGAATCTGAACGGGTCCGTACAAAGGAAGAATATGTTGTAGAACACAGTAAATTTCTTGGAACAAGCATAATCTTATTGAATAATGGTTTCAATATGTCTTCATCAACCTCCCTTCGAATGATTACATCATATTTAAATTGTTTCTCATCCAAACTCAATTTCCCACTGTCCATAACCACCTTATAACATATTTTGAATGATTAGGACCATTGGAGGCCTAATTACTCATTTGATTACATTTTACAAATATATTGAAATGCCTATGCATTATTTTCAACCTATGACTCTTAAAATCATACTAAAGGCTTGAAAATAGCCTCATCACCTTCCTAAGACCCAAAATTTGCACCCCCTAATACAAACTCCAAGATTTTCCTTCAAAGGCTACAAACACTTGTAGGTGCAAGATTAACTTTCTTCTCTAAATGACTCAACAAACACATTTGTACATTATGGTTGGTCTTTTTAGACCTTATTGAACAAAATGAACACAAAATACTTAACATGAACCTACTAAGCATTCAATTAACCAAAAATGAACATTGTGGTGTAGGTGCTCCTACACCATACCCCCCCGCTAGAAATTTCTCAAGTCCCATGAGTTGATGTGGGTACCACTACTGCCAAGCACTACATAGACTCCATTGATTTCCAAATGCATTCCACTGTTGCATGTATATGGAATTACAAACTATCCTAAACTTCCATCATAGTGTATTGTATACAAATGATCTTTTTGCCATGTTCCTATTCTCAGACCTTCTAACTATCTTACATTCTTTCCCTACCCAACATTTGAGTTTGCACCATGTCTTACACCTGAAAGAAAACACACATTAGTATCCCTTTGATCTGTATTCTCCTTAGGTTTACTTACATGATTATTCTTGTGTTGAGTCCTCTGCATAGTTTTCTCTTCTATCACTGTGATCAGACACTCTGCATTAGTAGCACCTACCATCATCTCTTCATGATTACAATGCATGGTACTAACTATACTGTCAGAGCCTTGTACATTTGTATCTTTGACAAGTGTATTTGGCACTAAAGGGAAGATCACTGTTCCTACTAATACATTCCTACTCCAATTCATTCCCAATGCTTTTCTCATCACTGTACCAACCTGATTCATGGTCTTCCTATCATTTTATCTTCCAATCCGGACTTCATCCTTTTCATACCTCTGAATCCTCTTCTCAATAGGTGTAACTCCCTTAGTTTCCACTGTTTCAACACCATTTGTAGGTGTCTTTTTTGCTGTTCCAACATCAGAAATGTGCTCCAAAACAGGAAACAAATTATCCTTACCACCCTCAAGCTTTATAGGTTCTTTTCTTCCAAAGATTACCACCTTAGCTTTGCCTTTGTCCTTCTCTTTTCCCTGCAAAGGATTTAGCTTGAAGCTTTGATTATCTTTCCTAATGGTGTATGTGTTTTCCCAACCATCATACATAGACTTCCTATCAAATTTCCATGGCCTTCCCAAGAGCAGATGGCAACAATCCATTGGAAATATATCACATAGGACCCTATCCTTGTAATCCCCAATCTGGAAATCCACATAAGCTTGCTCATTCACTACTAAAATTTGGCTATCATTCACCCAAGAAACCTTATAGGGTGTTACATGAGGAATCCTTTCTAGAATTAACTTATCTACCATCTCCCTAGACACCATATTATCTTGAGAACCAGAATCAATTACTACTTGACACACTTTACCTTTGCATTTACATGTTCTAAAGAAACTCCTTATTTGGCTCAGATCTTCTTTCTTTTGTCCTTGCAACAAGGTCCTTCTTACCATAAGTGCCTCTCCTACTTCTGGATCTACATGTCTGCTTGATGAACTAACACTCTCTTCTTCATCTACTTGCACATATTGGACTCTTTTATCCCCTTTCCTTTCACTTCCACTTGTAGTAGTACTAAACTTGTCAGGACACTTAAAAGAAAGGTGACCAAACTCTCCACACTTATAGCACCTCCCTGCAAATTCATTTGAATCTCTTCCTCTATAATTTCCTCTTCCACCTCTCCATCCACCTCTAAACTCAGTTCCTTGTTCCTTACCTTTTCCAGCATCTTCTTGGCCTTCTTTGGATTTTTTTTGTGTTGGAAAGGTACCTCTGACCCTAGATGTACCTCCTCTACCTCTTACTTCCTTCTCTTGTCTCCTCTTGAGTTTCTCTTATGCTCTCATGGCCATTTGAAAGCATTGCTCAACTAACTTAGGTGCCAAAACACTGATCTCATCTTGGATTTTGTACCTTAAACCATTCAAGTACCTAGCAACCATTTCATCTTCATCTTCCTCATGCTTAATTTATAAAATTCTTCAGTATAAGTTTGTACATCCAAATATTTTTGTCTAATATTTTGCAATTTCTTAAGCAATTGAACATTGTAATCAGTAGGAAGAAATTTACCTTTCATTTTATCCTTCATCCTTTCCCATGAAGTGATTTTTCTCTTTCCTTGTCTCTCCCTCTCCTCCTGCACAAAATTCCACCATACCAAAGCATGTCCCTTCAATCTTGTTTTGGTTGTCTTCACCTTAAGTCCTTCATCAACATCTTCACTATCAAAGTAGTTTTCCATAGCCCCAATCTAGTCTAGGAGCTCTTCACTATCAAGTTTTCCTCCATGCATAGGCACATCTATCTTGCCATGACCATCCTTCTTCACAGCCTTCAAAAGCTTGGCCATTCTCAAATCATCTGAATCCAACTCCTCTTCTTCACTAGAAGTCTCTTCTTCAGGATCACTTTCATCTTCTTCTCCTTTGTGCTTTGATTCCCATGCAACCATCTTCTTCTGCAAGGCCTCTAATTGTTTAGCCCATTCATCCATTTTTCTTGCAAAAATACTCCCCTTAGGAGGCATCCTCTCAATCCTATCTCTTCACCAACTTGCAAAACCAATCAATTCAACAAAACAAGATCTACTACCTTGCTCTGATACCACTATGATGCAGAGCCAAGGTGAAGATTAAACTCACAACAAACTAGTGTCAATTCAAAAATGATGAACTCTTCCTTGAAACATCTTCAGCCTGCAAACATCAACTCACCCTCAAGGGTCTCAACCCTTCAATTTTGCAAAACAACACCAAACCTCCACCAGGGCCCTGAAAAAGTTTCTCAACATGCCAATGATGACAATTTATCCATTTAAATGCAATCTCAAAGTTAGATTCAACATAACCTTCAAAAACTCACCTTTTACCACTAGCACTCCTTCTAGTACAGGAAAACCAGTTCTTCAACCTTTTGGCCAAATCCTTCCAAAAAAATTGAGAAATAAATCATAGAATCAAGGACCCATTTCAAATTCATTCAACATATAAAAAACCTAGATATCACTCCTTTGGATCAAAAGCTTCAAAATCAAGAATTTTGCACTTTTAGGCCTCTAATTAGGCCACTTTTCAAAAGAGACCCCTCTTTAATCTCCTCTCCAGACTTCCAAACCTAAAAATAGTCTTGAAAAATGATTCAAAACAAGATATTTTCTAGGTCTCAAGTCCCCACATGCTCATTTGCACTCTCAAACTCAAAACCCTCCTAAGACAAGAAAAAATCAAGGGTTTTGGTGGAAAACCCAACTCCAATCCTTCTCCAACTAAATCAACACCCCAAACACATTTCAAAACATCTACCCAGGAAAATAAAATTTTCACAAGACCAAAACTCACACTAATTCATCAAAACCCTACATAAGTTGCTTGGATTTCACACAAAAACAACACTGTACAGTTAGGGTTTTCATTCCTCTAGCCAATTTCATTCTCCAGTAGGCTCCTAAAGACAACTAACATGTATTCAAACATGTTACACACCAATCCACCGAGTTACAGGTCCATTACAATGGGTGGAATGGTGACAAACACTAATTTAAAGCCTCAAACCTCTACAACGTTGAACAGGGTAGTCATTGTTTTCCAAACCTTCCACACAACTTGTAATGGATTAGACCTTCTAACCAAAAGAAAATGCAAGTAGAAACATCATAAAATGTTCACAAAATAAATCAGATCATGGAGAACCTGTACGGGTTCGTACAGAGGAAGAATATGTTGTAGAACACAGTAAATTTCTTGGAACAAGCAAAATATTATTGAATAATGGTTTCAATATGTCTTCATCAACCTCCCTTCGAATGATTACATCATATTTAGTTTTTTTCTCATCCAAACTCAACTTCCCAACATCCATAACCACCTTATAACATATTTTGAATGATTAGGACCATTAGAGGCCTAATTACTCATTTGATTACATTTTACAAATATATTGAAATGCCTATGCATTATTTTCAACCTATGACTCTTAAAATCATACTAAAGGCTTGAAAATAGCCTCATCACCTTCCTAAGACCCAAAATTTGCACCCCCTAATACAAACTCCAAGATTTTCCTTCAAAGGCTACAAACACTTGTAGGTGCAAGATTAACTTTCTTCCCAAAATGACTCAACAAACACATTTATTATATTATGGTTGGTATTTTTAGACCTTATTGAACAAAATGAACACAAAATACTTAACATGAACCTACTAAGCATTCAATTAACCAAAAATGAACATTGTGGTGTAGGTGCTTCTGCACCATACACCCCCCCTAGAAATTTCTCATGTCCCATGAGTTGGTGTGGGTACCACTGCTGCCAAGCACTACATAGACTCCATTGATTTCCAAATGCATTCCACTATTGCATGTATACTGGACTTACAAACTATCCTAAACTTCCATCATAGTGTATTGTATACAAATGATCTTTTTGCCATGTTCTTGTTCTCAGACCTGCTAATTGTCTTACATTCTTTCCCTGCCCAAAATTTGAGTTTGCACCATGTCTTACACCTGAAAGAAAACACACATTAGTATCCCTTTGATTTGTATTCTCCTTAGGTTTACTTACATGGTTATTCTTGTGTTGATTCCTCTACATAGTCTGCTCTTTTGTCACTGTGATTAGACACTCTGTGTTACCAGCACCTACCAACATCTCTTCATGATTACAGTGCATGGTATTAACTGTATTGTCAGAGCCTTGTACATTTGTATCTTTGACAAGTTTATTTGGCACTAAAGGGTAGATCACTATTCCTACTAATACATTCCTACTCCAATTCATTCCCAATGATTTTCTCATCACTGTACCAGCCCGATTCATGGTCTTCCTATCATTTTATCTTCCAATCTATACTTCATCCTTGTCATACCTCTGACTTTTCTTCATCCCGCTTGGGCTGCTTAGTCTCCAGATTCTTGTGGGTTTCAGGCTCTTCTCAAGGCTTATATTCTTCTTTATATTTTTTTTTCCTCTTGTGGAGGTGGCACATCTTCGTGTTCCTTATTTTCTTGTTCTTCCCGCCCCTCTAAGAGAGGCATCTCTTCATTGTGCCTATGGCCTTCTTCTTTTTCATCGGTTGGAAGTTTAGTACTATCTTCCATTTTGTCATCTTCTTGCCCTCCTTTTCCAGAAGGTGGTCTTTCTATTTCTTCCCCAACATCTTTCAATTGTCGAGCCAGCTCTTCCTCAAAATCGATATCAAATATTTGTACAATGAATTTAGTGTTGGCATCCTTTTCTTCATTGCTCTCAGAAGACTTTGTTTCTTCTCCCTCGTGGACTACCTTATCAATTTGTAGATGCTGATGTTCTAGATGCTCATGGTAGTCATCTGCTTCCTCCTCTAATGCTTTTGTCGCTTCCCTCTCCCATCTCTCCAGTTCCTCAGATATTTCCATTGTGGCTCTCATTTTGGAAGGCTCAGTTAGAGGCTTTGAGACATGAATGCTGGCAAGAACCTATGCCAGGGTAGCCCGGATGGTTGGATTCTTTAACACTTCATAAATTTTAGAGGGGACACTTTGCATATGTCTCAAGAATTCTTTTGGAAGAAAGAGTGTTGGTATAGGAATTGTTGTTGTTGCTAGTGGAAAGGATGTGGTTGGCGACATGGAAGCAAAAGAAAGTGGAGAGGTGGTGGTAGGAGAAGAATCGATCATTACTATTGGTCCAGTAGGTGAAGAAGAGGCAAGGTGGACCGAGATATCCACCACAGGTGGGGAGGTAGCCACCATGGCTTGAGAAGTAGGTGGAAGAGTAGCAGTAGCGGAGGTAGCCGGTGGGGACTTGGGTTGATCAGCCTCCATATCCTCTCCCTCATGGAGTGGATCTTCTTGTATAATAGGCATTTCAGTGACACTTCTCGATTTCTTATGTTTCTTGGAAGGCTCGCCTTCCGAGGCCTTTCTAGCATACACTTTTGGATTGGAATGCTACTTGTCAGTCTCCTTCCTTTTCCTTGAGTGAGTGAGTGGAGGGGACTTCAAAGTTTCTCTTGTTGATGCAGTAGTTACCCCACCATATGTTCCACTTGGCTCACTTTCAAGCCCTTCATAAGTCAAGACGACCCCTTGTTGCTTCAATCGGGAAACTTTCCCATCAATCCATTCTTTTGTACGAGCCTCGATGGGCTTGGTCAGAATGTTGAGGTCATCAAAGTCTTGCTCATGCTAATCAATTAGCAGTAGTGGTAGATTGGCAACTGCATCATACCGGGGGTCTATCACTGTGCTCTCATCTTCTTCTGCCTGATCAGGGACTGGGAACAGGTTCACCCTTTTCACAAAATATGTGGTCATCCTCATGTAGTGCCTCATCCACACCTTGTAGTCATTGTTACAATTGGCCCAAAAATCTTCAACGCTATGAAGATGGGAATATTTGTGTCTGAGCGCCTTCCTGATGTGGCCATAGGGGTCCACCTGTGGCCAGGCCGTGTGGAGTTTGAAACGATACTCAACCAATTCCTTTTCTGAGTTTTGGGCACATTGGGAGGTGTGGAGCTCGTACATCCCTTGACTAAATGAAAGGGGATAAGAAATCCCTACAAGATGTTTCTTGCTTGAGGGTGTGCACATGTAGCAGCTGTCAAGAAAGCTCCAACAATATTATCCGATCATTGGGGTACCAGGGAAGTTTGTTTGGTCTTTTCGAGAAGCCTTCTGCACGAATGTATGTAAACTTTGGATATTGAGTAAACAAAAAGGCATATTATTTAAGGAAAGCACGATCACTATGAGAGACTCACCTCTCGAAGTCACCCCTGAGCAATTTGATGATATGACCTATAAAAGCATCATTTACCCTACAGTAGTCCCTCTTGTAGTTCCTGTATTGCAATTGGGGGTACCTATCATAGACTTTCAGCTCCCAACCTTGTTCTTCATTCGAAGATCTAAATAAGCCACTATATTGCTTGTGTTTGGCTAAGGAGTAGACCAGGTAAGATGTCATGTAGAATTTGGAGGTCTTTTTGATAGCCATGAACTGCTCGTGAAAGCAATCACTTATTATCCCTCCCTAGTAGAATGTGGTATGCTCTTTTCTGTGGAGAATATGTTCAACAAAGTAGACCATCCATTCTTGAAAGTAATCCACAGTAGGAAGACCCATTACTTTGTTTAGCAGGGTTACCAGATTGTGGTAGTCTTCCTAGAAGTCGCTACAAAAGAGCTCCTGGGGAACCTTTGCAGCGCTTCCCCTCTTCTCCTTGAGCCAATGTTGATTTATAAGCTTCTTACATTTAATTGGGTCCTCGTCCCACATTGCGTTGCACTACTCTGTGGTTGGAAATTCCATCTCCTCGAAGGTAGGGATATGAAAGGTCTTAGTTATTGCCTGGGTTGAAATGTCAGCTAACATGTTTCCATCCTTGTCCACTATTGTTCTGGTTTTTGGCTAGTATGCCTCCTTGCAAGCAATTACTAGTTTGGGAGTGACAAGAGCAGGAGGAAAACCTACAACTTTGGCTATCCCGCTGCTTCTGATCAATCTTACATTTTTTGTCTTAGGGCTGATCCTAACCCTTTGTATGAATTCATTGATGTCCACATGTCCTATGTTGGTTTCAGAGATTTCCTTCCAATCTATGTTGACTTTAGATTGCAATGGTTCCCCTTGGAACTGGTATTTCATTTGGTCTTTATCTTCTTTTCCACAAGGAGCTTTGCCTATTTTCTTCCATTTGTCTTTCTCCGCGGATGCCACCAAGGGTCCTGCACCCAATTCAATATATTCTGCAAAAAAAAAACAAGGTGAGCATAATCAAGCATGGAAACACAAAATGTTAACCAAATCCCTGCAAATGGAGTTAGATTGGATAATTCAGCATTTGAAAAATCTAACAAATAATCCAAGTTGTCGTTTAACAACTCACAGGAGGGACTTCAAATGGTCCAGGCCCCAGAGGTCGGACTTCCCTAGATAGATGGTTGTTTTGAAGGGAAAACAGGGCAGGGCGGTCGATAAGGTTCAACCCACCTTATGACTTGGTCAAATTGGAAGGTTTGGCGAGGAGCATGCCCTATTTTGGAACGTGGGTCAAAGTTTGTTTGGCGGTTGGAGGGAATTTAGGTCATCATTTAGGCGATCAAAATCAAGAGGAGGGATAGTCATAGGGAGTTTTCCATTTGGAATGACTCTGGTAAGATGACACTTTGGGGGAAAAGTTCTGTTGGGCAGGACCCACAGGTCTAAGAGGCGGTTGACACAATTCTTTGATCGTTTTAGCATTTTGGGTCAGAGAAGGCGGGAAGCTGTTATAGGATCGCCATTGGAAACAATGGACAGTGAGCGGAGGTCTGTTGGAGGAAGTCCAAGGGCATGGGTTTGGCAGGAGGCCTGGCCTATATGTTTTCTTTGTTTTTGCTGAATGGAGTTCATCGGCGAATAGAGGACCAGGTCCCAGATGCCGGGAAGGCGAAGACAGTTCTCCCTTTTGCAATGGCTAGGACTGGATGGAGTCCCAATGATGGAAGTTCGATAGGTATGATTTGTAAAAGGTTGGGGAAACTTGAGTTTTATCATTTTCACTCATGTAGCCAAAGGATGACCGAAGCCCAGGGAGCAGAAGGCAGCCACTAGAAAGTTGTGAAAAACAACGATATCATCACGGCGGTCCACGAACGGAAGTCCACAAAATGGAACCCAGAGGGCACTTGGTATGGTTGTTTCAAATTCAATGTTGAGTAGTGAACGGAGGGACGGGGTCTGGAGGCCGGATGGATAGAGCCAGAATGCCGTGTGAAAAGGAAAATGATGGGCGGTGTCCCAGGGACAAAATCCCGCGGTAACGAACTCGGGCCATGTGAAGGACTCCACTTCATTTTAGTTCAAAAGATGACATTTCAATGACGAAGGACAAAAGTCTCCCCACCATGGTGGGACCAAGAGGTAGGTTCACTGCTTGATAGTTCATTTCATTTTGCATGTAAGTAACGGCGTTGGGAGTCGGCGGGTTTGAGAGTCACAAATTCCCTGTCCGAAGAACAACATTGAGGGAGTGAGGTTCCATTAGTGCTTTAAGGGCGATTCATGAAAGTTTCTTGAAATTCTGCCACATGGGTTTAAGCATGTCATTTTTCTCTATCAAATGTATTCGTTTTTTATCCTTTTTATCCATTATTCTTGCGAAAAATCACAGAAAAGCACAACAGGAGGGTGAACAACCAAATTACCGCTAGAACTTGGTGAATTAGGATGATGAAACCGCCGATAGATGTGAAAGACCGACGAAGGGAGGCTATGGGCTCGAGGGTGGCGCGTGATGACTGCTCTAGATCACTTTGATTTGCTCTGGCTATCCTGACATGTGAAAATGATAGGTCAAATTGGCCTATTTATAGAATTTTATGACATTAAATGCCATTAATAAATGTGCGTATGGCAGCCCAAAAGTTGGTGACTTTGAAATTCGAAAACGACTGCAGGTGGGCCGAAGTCTGGAGGCCAGGAAGACATTGGCAGATAGCTGCTTGAAGTTTTTGATGGAAAGCCACTGGTGAAGAAAACCCCAGGGTTTGATGGATGGAAATTTGATGGAGGACGACCATTTTTGAAGGCCAGCGCATAATAGAAACCCAAGAAGGGAGATCCGGTAGATCGGGCCCGATACGAATGAAGGATGGTCAGTTGAACTTTCAAAAACATGAGAATGGTGATTAAGGTGGTAGGCCCCGTGCCACAAAAGGATGAAGCCTTTCAGACATTTTTACACGGCGAATGCACCAAGGAAATCCGCTAAGGGAAACCTGCCATGACCGACTCAGAGGGCCCCAAGGACAGTTTGCAAAGGAAAACTATTAAGGGAACTCTGTGAGGACCTAGGACTTTGAAAATTTTGTTGGGGGAAAACATGGTCAAATTGATATGAAACTTTGGGGCTTGCTGACCATTTGGGACACCAAAATGGGGGCACACAAAATGAGGCGGCGACAAAAATGACCTGGCAAGGCAAAGGGAGGAGAGGGTCCCCATTTCGAACGAGGTGTGTGTGCTAAGGGAACAACAGATAGAATTATAATTTTTTCAAATTTTGATTTGTTACTATGATATCTAGCACTTTCATTTGGTTTCATAGTTTTTTATTGAATATTTTTTTCTTAATTAAGTTTTGAATTCAAACCAATTACAATTTAGACATAGGCAGACTGCATACAACATAACTTTTTTTGTATGTATCGAAATTAATTTTTTTTTTTTTGTTGGATCAAAGAAATCAATACCTAGCATGGACATATTTTTCTTTTTCTTTTGGTAATCTACTATTTTTCCACACGTGCAGAACAAAGAGCTTGATTTTCGATGAAAAACCTATATTCACAAGAAATAAAAATATAATATAATAATCAAATTAAATATGTTTAAAATTATACTTTTTGGGAAGCTTATAATAAGGACTACATACTTATAAAAAATAAATTTTAAATGAATTCATTTGATCCCCCAAAGGGTAAATCAAAAGTGGTTTTTTATCAACATTTTGACAGGTGTAAAGGAGACTCCGTTATAAGTATGGTTTAAAACTAGTGGGGTTCTATCCAAGGGGGTTTGATCTAAGGTGGTTTGATCAAACCCTCTTCAATTGGAATCCTTTAAATGAAACTTTTCAAGGCTTAAATCATTATATTTTCTAAAATATGTGATTTCAGCATAAATTAGGATGTCCCAAAAAGTGTAAACCACTATTGTGGGATCACCCATGGAGCTTAGTATCTAAGGCCATGATAGTTTTGATTTTCTTTGATATGGATGGGTTATAGGATGCCTTGTTCATGAATTCCTAATCCTTTGCATTGATAATTCATATTTTGAAAAATCCTTTTTCTAATGGGATACTTACTATTTTGGAAACAAGATGTGAGTCCCTCTTGAGGGGTATATGACATGGGAGGAATGATAGACTCATGGAGTAAGATGGATTGGATGAAAGTGGAGGAATCGGATTTGCTAGGTATGGGGTTCATGGGTAGCTTGGACAAGAGTAATGGGGATTTGTGGAGGATTAATGTCATGACATGGAGATGAAAGGATGCTATGATATTGACTTGGGGATAGATCATGAGGGGGAGGAGGGGGGCATCTTGATCTTGATTAGGAAGAGGATAGTGTGATGGAGTGGAGGGGAGGGGATCATGAGAGGGGGGAGGATAATTAGATGGGATGAAATGTTGTCTTTGATCTTTATTTGGAGAGGTACTGTGATATGGAATGGGAGGGATACATGCCTCTTGATATGGGATTAGATCTTGATATGGGTTAGGATCATGAGATTGTATGAAAGGTGTGTTGGGATCTTGATTTGGAATGGGATAACTGGATGGGATGGAAGGAATAATTTTATCTTGACTTGGGAGGGGATCAAGAGGGGGAGGGCGAGGGGGAGGGGGAGGGATAAGAGATGGAATGGGATCATTGGATGGTATGGAAGGAATAATTTTATCTTGACTTGGGAGGGGATAATGAGGGGGAGGATGGATATGAGATGGAAGGGGATCATTGGATGAAATGGAAGGTGTGCTTTTATTTTGAGATGGAGGAGAATCCATACTAGAATGCTTTGGACTAAGGTATTTACATAGTTCATTTGGGGTATTTGGTGTGATAGGGGAGGAATGGTGGATAAAATATTTTAATTGGGTGGATGGGGAGATGGGAGATTCATGAGGTTTATGTGATTTGGGTTTTTATTGATTTGGAGGATATGGAGGTGGATGTATCACATGGGAAGATTGTACAAATTTATTTCGGGGTGGGGATCTATCCTTCTTTGCAAATAGTCCTTGATAATATTCATGAGAAAATGGTTTAGGATTATATGGAGGATTGTGATTAGATGGGGGATTAGGATTATGAATAAGAGGGTTTGGATTAGGTAAAGGGTTATAAGTATGCATTAGAGGATTAGTATTATGGATAGATACATTAGTATTATGGATAGGATGATTAGTATTATGAATTATAGGATTGGGGTTGAATGGAAGATTATAATTAGGGATTGGGGGACTAGAATGATAGCTTGGAGGATTGGAGGTGATGAGGGTTTTGTACAAGTTTGGAGAGAGATAAGAGGGAGATATGAATGGGGTTGGAGGGAAAATTTTGATGGAGGTTTGGTTTCCCTTGTCAAAGGAGGAGGAAGGATTAAAAATAGGAGATGGATTGGAATTGGATATAGTTTGTTGAGGTGACATGGATGAAGATATGGTAGATGGGTATGAGGTCATGGTATTGACTTGGTAATTGGGTATGTTGATGGTGTTTAGGATGTTTTGGTGTGAATATTATTGGTTAATGTGTTGATATGTGGTATTGTTGGGGAATATGGGTGTTTGTAGATACTTTAACTTCTCATAACCATATTTTCAAACCAATCCTTAAACTATATGGAGCATAGATTAGATGGTTGTACATGGTAGATGATTGATTGGAAGAGGGAAGTTTGGGATTAATTTTGAATGAGGATGGAAATTATGAGGATGGATTAGAATAATAGGACCTAAGGATGAGGATGAAGGATGAAATTGGAGTTATATTAAGGAAGGGTTGGATTGGAGAGGTTTAGATTGAATAGATGGATTAAGGATTAGGTTGGATAGGAGGTTATGTTGGAAAGATTTTAATGGGCGAGGGAAAAGGTTGAAGGGGTTTAGAAGATTTTGATGGTTAGGGGATAGTATCGGAAGGAGGATATATGGGTTTGGGATATTTGGATAGATGAAGGATTCAATAAGTGGATTTGGATGAAGAGATTGGAAGATGGGTTGGATTAAGATGAAGGTTTTTCTTGCTTGACTAGGAGGTAGATTTAAAAGCACACAAACAAAGTGGCTTGAGGAATATTTTGAAGATTGGTATGCATTGGTTTAGCAAAAGACACACCAAGCACTTGCACAAGTCTAGAATTATTCAATTGGGAGTGTTAAATTAATGTGGGCCCACTAGCCAAAGGCTAATACCTCAAGATTAGTGCAATGAACTTAGATTTGAAGAGTAAATAGATAGGGATCTAGTGACACAAGGGCTCACATTTTCCATTTCTTTGGAGGTTCTAATACCTTTACCAAAGAGCTTATATCTCTACTCAAGGAGATACATGGTGAGTAACTTCAAGCATGATATTGTACCTTGCACCACACTAAGCAATGATTGAAAGGTCTTAAACTAGGCTTCACAAGGTTATCTAAGGAGTCATCTAAACACCTCAGGGGTACATGAAACCCAATCTATAGATGGAAGGGAGTAATTCCAAAATTCCAAGAGGAGAGGGTAACACACTCTCCACTTTCAATTATCCAAGGTATCAAGTTCTTGGAGGCTTAGCCAGATTGACAATATTCCACTTCCAAGAGAGGTTTCTTTCGATTCACCTCCTGCTCTTTATAATCCACCAAAACACATGAGTTGAGGTCATCCCACAGGGTGATGAACTCCCTAGGTATGCCTCCTCAAATTAATTATCCAATTGTTTTTGGTCACCCAATATTGCACGAAGCACAATGTGAGAGCATACACACTTTGGGTTCCTTGGGATAACAATGAAAAGTAAAGAAAAGAGTAAATGATGTTTTTGACCCTCAAGATCACATAAAGGTGCAATAGGAGAGCATACACACAACTCACCCAAAGACACAACAATTTTTTTTTGTTAACCTTAAGAAAAAAAGTGTGCAACTAAAACTAGTCAAATGACAATGTCTAGGACAAACATAGCTACAACACAAATGTGTTAGTAGTTTCACAAAGAAGGTAATGGAGTAATGAATATGTCTACAAGAAAATGTATTATAATTGATAATAAAATTCCTACAAAGAACAAAAAATAATGGTATAATGCAACAAAACAGATGTAAAGAAGATGTATTCTTATGACAAGATTGCAATTTCAATTTTTTTTTAATTTTTCACATAGTCAAACTAGATTCAATTATTTTGCAATATTTTGATCCCAAAATTAAAAATACAGAGAATAAAGCCCTACTAAAATTCTAAGATTTTTCCAAAAATATAAAAATATCTAAAAATTTCCATGATTTGTGCCCTAAAAAGTAGATTTGTGAAAAAACCCTAGTTGACATAGATCTGATTATTTAGTCATTTTTTTTTACCTCAAAAATAAAAATATAAAGAACAAACCCCTAGTAAAGTTTTGATATGTTTATAAAAATATAAATATTTTCAAAAAAGTCACCGATTTGTGACTTGAAAACTAGATTTATGAAAAATCATAAAATGATAATAACTCACCAGATATTGAAAAATCTAAACTTGATTTTTTATTGGAGCATCATGAGATCATCCAAAACCTTCAAAAAAATTGTAGAAAAAATTATATCCATTTGAAAGATATGATGAAATATTTGAAACCATAGGGTATTGCCTTCAACTTGAAAAAGTTAGCTCCAAGATTTTTTTGCATAAAATAACTAAAAACCAACAAGATGGGGTTAGAAAAACCTTTTAAAAAATTAAACAGGGATGGGAGTCCCATTGGGCATTCCAAAATGAAAATAAAATATTAACGGTAAATAACATAGAAGATAATGCAATACAAACAAAATACCTTCACTTAGAACCCTTCTTTCTGCTCAGTTAGAACTAAAGTAGAGTGCACCCTAGCTCCACTTGATTTTCTCCTTTGATATTTTTATGGAGGAATGTGGTTGATTATGAAACCAATAGTATGATAGTATGATTGTGATGATAAGAGATACAATGGATAACATAAGATATGATGAAGATTAGCTAGGTTATGGAAGAAATAGATAGAAAATTCAACATAACAATAGAATGAGAGAAGACATTTTCAAATGGGATGAGAGGCCTCTCATTTATATAATTTCCATAAGGGGAATCAAGGACCAAGATGGATTGGTTAATGGATGGATAGGATTGAATGAGGATTAGGGTTTGGATCAAAAGTTATAGTCATGTGACAAGTGTCACATGAGGATAAGGGCTAGGTTTAGGAATGAATTAGGGAAACATCCTTATGTGAATGGCTAGGATTTGGAGATGTATGAAATGGATGAATGAGATGAAAAGTTAGTTTGAATTTTTGGTACTAGGTTCAATGAATCTAGACAAAGTCTTAGTTAGACATGTGAGAGGGACACTTGTCACATTATGGAAGGTTAGGATTGTGATCCATGTGAATAAATATAATGGCTAAGATTAAATGGACAAGGATTGAGGGATAAAGTGGAATTAACTATTAGACTAAAAGGTAATAGAAATTAATTAGCCTAAATTAATTAATTAATTAATTTAGTTGGATGGTTTTGGGATAAGGGTAATGGATAAATTAATTAAATAAATAACAAATATTTAATTAATTAATGGCTAGAATAAGGTAAAAGTCTATTGTGGTCAAGGTATGGTCAATTTTTAGTGTCTACAATACCTATTCGATCAAGCTTAAAAAAGAGGAAAGAATTAGCTCATGGTCAAATTTTAACTAGTGGTGTGTTAAGAAAAGTAAATCACATTCTAAGAAGTGAAGTACTTATAAGGATATCTTGGCTACTAGGAGGGGTCAATCTCTTACATTTTCTCATATATCCATTGACATAGATGAATGACCTATATTATAGGTGGAAAATCATTTGACATATCCTCATTCTCCTCTCCCTTGGAATAACATTCATAATTAGATCCTTCATCCTCTTTGTCACAATGATCACTCTTAACATCTAAAATAGGTTGATCTTGATATGGTCATGGTTGCCTTTATTTATTTTTCATCTTGCATGTCCTCACATTATAAATGGTGTGATATGAGTCCTTGGATTAAGAGGATTCCATGAGAATATACTCACTCAACCTTTATTACCTCATGGGTAGATTATAGCCTAGGGGCACTGGGGAAAGTCTTCTCCAAGTAGCTAGAGTACTCATGTGATGGTATGAATCTCCACTAAACTACATGTGTGAATCAAGTGACTCAATCATAGACTAAAGTCTCTAGCTAGGTTATCTCCTACCAATCTTCCCTCCATCTTTGGGATCCATAATAATGTATAGATTTGTCAAGATAGACACACTACTTATGTAGATGTGTCATAGTGTTGTAACCAACACCACTTTATGGCTCAAGAAAGAGTATGATTAATTTTAGGCATGGATTGCTAATATGATATAGTATACTCCAAATCCATACCATGACTAGAGAAGGATGGTTAAATGTAAAAACCCACGGTGTGTAATATTATATAATTCATGATAAACTAATCTTAGGCTGTCAACCCCTTATGTGTATACTCTATCTCACTCTACTTGCTAAATGGTAGGATCCCACAACCATATAAGGAATTGGACCTTCTTAGCCCCAAATAAATGGGAGTCTAATAGGCCAATACACACATTATAAAGGGGTGGAATGCTAATTGTTAGGAATGAGGTTAAATATACTCCCTATTGCTTCTAGAACTCTTAATACCAATGAATGCAACCCAAGATAATCACTCATCCTTTGACATCCAATCTGCCTATATAAGCTTGTTTCCCTAGATAGGAACACCCAGTATTTTTTAAACATTATACAAAGTGATTTTTAGCTCACCAAAGATACTAAGAAACTAGAAAGTGTTTTGTTCTACATCCCAATAAATTAAAATATCATAGTCAATGCATGCTAAGGATTGCATGATAGGGACTCATGCTACTCTATCCAACTCTACTCATCATTGGATGGCTTGATCTACTATAGGTAGCTCCTCCATTGCACTAACAAACTAGGCATACTCTCTAGTCACATTCCAATAGATGTAAATTTCCTACTCCCACATGCACACACTTGTCATGCTACAATTTTTTAAAAAAAAATCACAAAAACATGTACAAAAGTTGAAAAAGTTCAAAATGTAATTTTTTTTATAAAACCAAGAAAAATCCAAGTTTAAGAAAGTAAACAATGTAATTTGCATAATCATCTCCTAGGAAAAGGGGTAAAAGTGACTTAGGTGGCCCTAGAGTTACTCGAGCATCTTAGGGGTGACTTAGATTACTTGCTCTACCAAAATGGGTAATCCTATATGGAAAATGGGGTGACCCAAGCCATGACCCTTCAAACCCTAGATCACTCAAATGTCAAAAATTTTAGCATTAAAACACAAAAATAAAAAAACTCAACTATATTACACACTTAGGTAACTACCCTTTGTAAATTATGTCCCTAAATTTGATACTCATTTCAACACAAAATACACAAAAACTAAAACTAGGGTAGAGAGGATTTTTTTCTGATTTTTTGCACTCATGGTTTTTCTCGATAATGAGCCATAACTATAGTTTCAATCCCCTCATAAAAATATATTTTTTAAACCTCACCTAATTTCATCACCATCAATCTAGAGCTCAATTACTTCCCTTCACCATAAGAACACATGAATTCTAAAAATGAACCAATTTTAAATATATAGGTCATTGTTTTACCTCTTTGGTAGATCATTAATACAAATTAAAGTGGCACACATATACTTCACATCCCAATATTATAGTACATCCTCTCATCTCTAGTGTTCACATAATTTAAGCTAACATTTGATTACACACAATTAAGTCAATTTTTGTTCTCTACCTTGTAGATTTTAGATAAGCAACAAGAGTGGAAAATGAAGGTAGAATCTCTTTAAACTTGCATAAATGGTAAGAAATATTGTTGAGCATAGAATTAGTTAAAATTATGAGATTTCCATATACTTTTCATGATCTTTGTCTTTTATTTGTAGGTGTAGATGTGGGATAGTGACAAAGGTAAGCATAGGTAAGTGTAGAATCTCACATGCATGTTTTAGGAAATGACACCTCAATTCAATGTAAACTTCTATATTAGGGGGAAAACATGTTAGTTTCAAAAAGTACATAGGAATACATGATAGTCTAATGATGATCTAGTAGTTCAGCTCACAACCCATGTGGCACACTTAAAACTCTCTCTCAACTATTGGACCCTAATGAAGGTATATGCTTAGCCTTTAAAACCCTCCTTTGCATTCATCTTGGTCTACCCAACCTTCCACATTTCTCGTGTACCCTTTTGTTTTATTAAAACTACTTGTTCACCCTTCATTAGTGAGGTCACTTGGATGACCCAAGGGTTGCTTGAGCATATCAAGGGTCACCTGAATAAACTTCCATAGAAAAAGGGGTGACTCATCTTGGTAAAATGACTGGCCTCATTGGTAAAAGGGGTGACCTTAAAATATAGGATTGCATGTGAGAATTCCAAATTTTAACCATTTTATCTTTTGATTTCAAGCTTAGTTGAGTCCACAATCCATGTACCCCTATTAGTTCTTGAGTTCCCACCAATCATGATTTTGACTAAGATTCATAGCCTATTCAAATAATAACATTTAGATTTCAAAAGGGTCTATGGTATTTTATTCTCCATTGGAATCCTTTTGTATTAGTTGTAATTTTTTTCCCTTCCTCACATAGTTGTTTTAGTAGGCTAGTGAGTCCATTTCAAGGAATCCAAGCCAAATTCACAAGTTCCTTGCAACATACATACTTCTTGTAAGCCTCAAGTATTTTTATTATAATTGAAGCTTCAAATCTTCCACTATTGCAACACAACACCTTGCAACATATCTCAATATTAGTTCCTTATATTTTATCCTTATTTTATCAATAAAATCACCCCTGGTTGGAGAGGAGAGAAAATAATACAAATGCTAATTCCTTAAGGACTTATATGCCACACCTTCGTTGAGCATATCAATTTCTAATTTTTAGGTGTAAGGTTCCAAATTACTATTGTTTTTGAATTATTAGTTTAATTTTCTTTGAAAATGTTTAGATTAGAATTTTAAATAGATTAATTACCTCTAATATTGCTAGGATTGATAATATTCTATCATTGCATTACAAATTATAAATAGTTGGATATAATTTATTTGTGTTATTATATTAGATATATTAGATTGGATTTTAGATTTAGTTTTAATTCAACCTTATTACTCCAAATCATTTTGAACATCCTTTGCTAATAGGAGAATACAAGTGATAATTCCTTGCTAATAGGTTTAAGGCAATCAATGCATCAAACAACTAAAATTAAAGTAAAATAATAAGTGTTTTCTTAAATTATATTTAGAATCATTTAGTCACATTTCAATTTGGAGAAAATATAAAAGTATAGGATAATGACCAATATATCACATTTATATCAAGTCATTTAGTTCATTTTAACTAAAGGAAATATCAATAAATCAAAAGTCCTTGCTAACATGTACAAGGAATCAACAAAACAAACACAATCACAACACACGACAAGAACATAAATCAAGGAACATCACTGTAGGTTCTCTCTCCTAATATTAGGTTCATGTGTCTTGGTATCAAAGATAATTGGGTAAATCCTATTTAAAATGAGCTTGAAACTACTCAATGAAACCAAGAAGCCATCAACCAAGAATAAGTATAGGAGAAAAATGTTATGTTACAATAGATACAAGAATACAATAATGGGAGATGAGAAAAAAGAAGCAATCCTCCTCAAGAATTTATTGAGATAGAAAAATGTTATTGAGCAATGATTTTATTTTTTACAATCAAGAGGAGTTAGACTTAATCCATGTCAACAATACAGTTCACCATAAAATAATGATTATAATCACACCTCTTCAAAGGTTTTCTCGGCAATACCCATACATTCCAATGATAGTTTTGAACATCAACACTATCATTTTCCATCAAGTACTCCTTACTCCTGAAGTGAGCAATCATGTTGGCACAACATCCACCCCACACATAAGTATCATTGAATCTCACATGAATCTCCTTCCTCATGAAGAGGGTAGTCTTTTAGACACTCACACCATTGTATTTTACCTGAGTAAGAGTGATCTAACCTCTCAAAAACCACATGAGTGCAACACATTTGTTGTCCTAGGTCCAACTCATACATAGTTGTGTTGAATAGATTTGGAGTAACATAGACCCATGTTGCACTCTTTGCACCCATTTATACACTTTGATACCATTTATAAAAAAAATATGATAATATTTAAGTATATGATTATAATAGTTAACCATTGATAGTGATTTATGTTGATTAGTATTGTTTAATTTATGTTACGGTTTATGTTTATAATAGATAGCCATACTATATTTTATATGCAATTAATTTATTTTATTTAAATGGTTTTTAATTTGATAATGCTACTAACTCTAATTTAAATTCTCATCTAAATATGTGAATTTTCAAAAAATATAGGTAAAAATATAGGTCCAATTAAATGAATTATGCATAAAAAATTTGATATCGTAAATGGATGTTGGTACGAAAGTTGAATTAAGATGTTTAAAATATTAAATTTGAGCTAAATATGAATAATAATTTTACACAATTTAACATTAATTAATATTCTAGATTATATGAGATTTTTGATGACATGATGTAATATTTATGGATTATGGGTTCAATTTATGTCTATGTTGATGGTATGCGATTTTTAGTTTGATGTGTTTGAACTTGCTAATGGTTTGTGATTTCAATATATGTGAGTTAATTTTATGTGTACATGACTGAATAGTGTAACCTATTACTATTGTACTTCAACTAAGTATTCCATGATGATATTAAATGTGCAGAATGAATGTGAAAGTACAATTTTGACAATGGGGGCATTGAAGGGTCATCAAGAACCTTATTACTATTCCACTTCACATTAGAAAGTATTTTTTTACTATATTTTCCTAGTGAAGTGAAAGCATCTTGGTTAAATGTAGTCAAGACCCAATGCGAAACCATGTTGTTTTCCCTAGTGTTGCCACTTTTTTATATGCATTTATTTACATGTATTGAGTGGTGTGAAGTATTTTCCATATTTTACATTGATTTAGATTGGTGAAAGTCATATTTGGGTTTTGCAACTTCTTTACAATCTTGTAAGAAGTTTTTTTTGTTTTATTATGTTATTTTTCAAGTCCCTAAGCCAAGTACTTTTGAGATACTTTTTGAAGAGTGTGGAATATTTTGGAAGGTTTTGGGCACCCATTGAGAACCAAGGTGGTATTTGTATTTGTTTGGGCAACAAGCGCTTGAACAAGAGTACTCAAGTTAACCTATTTACATTTTCAATGAAGAGACAAGGGGAGTACACTCCACTTCATTATTATTCAGAATGGTGAACCTATTTGGTTTGACATGGAGGGTTATGGAGCATTAATAGATCTTGTAAAATATTTATTGCTTGGGTTTTTGGGCTATTATATGGCTCCATCCGTTAGATGGAGGGGTGTGATAAGACACTCATGTTTAAATTTCATCCCGTGTATTAGGAAGTGGTTAATCCTTATTTTTATAATTTCACATAAGAATTTTAGAGAGAGATTGGGAGTTAGAGAGCCGTTGGAGGGGTGTGATATGACACTCATGTTTAAATTTCATCCCATGTATTAGGAAGTGGTTAATCCTTATTTTTATAATTTCACATAAGAATTTTAGAGAGAGATTGGGAGTTAGAGAGCCGTTGGAGAGGATACATTCGAATTTTGTGTGTTATATAAAGGCTTTGAAGGAGAAAGAAGAGAATTTACCACCACCTTCAAGCTTACATTAAGATGTAGGCCATCTTATATTTCCCATGCTTTATTCTTTTAAATGTTATGATTATTTTAAATAGAATAAATGTTTTCCTTGTTGCTTTGTAATTTAAAAATGGAAGACCATTTCTATTTAAAATTTAGTAAGGGAATGTAGTTTAAAATTTGAAATTTATATAAGTATTGGTGTCATTTTTTGAAAGAGGTTATTTGTAAACTCCTTTTTCATAATTTCTTGGTGTTTTTCTTCTTGGTTTCCCATAGATTTGGCTCTCCCTTTAGGTTGTAGGGAAAGCTAGTGTGGTAGTGGTTGAAAGAGAAATGATTATCTCCATGGAAAGCTCATTTTATTCTTATAAGAGAAACAAGGGTATTAATATATATTTTTGGATTTGGAGGGACAATTTGTGATGTTGGGTGGATTTGGTAGTGATGAAAAATTATTATTGGTAAATTATTCATTGTGATGATATGTGGAAACAATTTTATATTTTGATCTGTTAGAGATCCAAATTACTTATCAAATGGGTTAGAGACCCAAGTTACATGTTTTACAATGGCTTTGATATTCGATAATGTGTTTCTCCATGGATTTTATCCCTCTTTGACTCTCTTTTGAAATATCCAAGTAGTTAGTTTATAGTGCAAATCTATCCTTGTCAATTATGTTTATGTTTGTTAGATTGCTTTTTGACTGCATGTTTGACTATATTTGGTTCCATCATAATCCTCCTAGCTAGGAAGTTATAGATTGAGACCATTATATTATTAGAATGTGGCTATGTCCCCTTGGTCCATGATGTTTTCTTATAGAGCTTGGAGATCATATTATAATTTCTTGAAGACCTTTAATTCAAAATCTTTGAAAACTTATAAATGATCTCTTTATATACTCATAAAATTTATGGAAGAAAGAAATATTATAACGTATTTGGTGATACCTTAAAAGAAAGGAAAGATTGAGATATTGAACCCTTTGTGAATATTAAGGTATATAATTTAGAATATGTATTTATCTGTGTAATATTAGAAATCACATGGTATTGAATAAATCATTTTCTATTTAGAAAAAAACAAATCTACTTTAATCTCTAGTATGTTTGTAACTTTAGAAAGTTATAGGAAAGTGAGGAAATGTGATAATTGAGTAAATATTTAACCAAGAGGATTTCTAAAATGTCCATGCTTCCATCATTTGAGGACCATAGGGTCTCATAAAATCTATCATCTCTTAGTGTGATAGATTGCAAATTACTTGGGTTTTGGCTACTTATGGTTAGATCATATTTCTTTTTTGAAACTCATGGTTCAAAGAATGTTTTATGTAGTTTAGAAGTGTTGTAGGCTATAGGTTTTGAAAAAAAATATGGTCGTCTTTGCCAAAGTATTCATTAATTTTCTTATCTTTTTGGTTGTACATGTGTTTATTTTCTATATGATTTATGTGAGATAGAAAGAGTTGATGGTAGTTTAATTGTTGTAATTATTAAAATGTGTGTCCTATAATGCATTCCATAAATGCCAAAATGATTAGTTCTCTCCTTGTATGTCTCTCTCTCACATGCCTTATCTCTTATTTAAAATCACATATTCTTGAAGTCAAAATAATTGTTCATGTTTTTGAATAATAAAAAGTAGAAAGCAATTAATCCTTTTTATTTAATCTACTCTAAATTTTTAAAGAATGAGTTAATATAAAATGTAATCCATTGCTAAATGTTTATTCACTCCTTCCTTATTTCATGCTTCCATTATAAAAGGTTAATTTAGTAAATAATAATATTTAATTTTATCAAGTGGGCTAGTGTAGAAAAATGATTAGGGTTGAAGCATAAAGCCTTGTTCCACTTGTGAGATATTTTATAAAATTGAGTTCTAAGAGGAAAAAATTATTAACCACCTTCTAATTAAGGTTTGTTTTTAAATGAAAAACCTTAATTTGAAGTTCTACATGCTTCAACATGTTAACCAAGTTTGAATGAAGATTCCTTATAATGGAAATCAACCAAATTTAAATGGAGGAGATTTTTTAGTAATTTAAGATAATAAAAAGATACATGGGAATGGGCCTTTAAATGAAGGAAAATTGAACCTACTTATTTGGTCCTGATGTAATACAAGGATGGGGGTCTTTTTAGACAACCCATCCAGACAGCCAAAATACAACATGCAATCTCATTCCATAATTTTGCAAGAACATATAATTGAAAAATTAATGGAATACATTCATATTTTAACAATTTCTCTTCGAATAGCACATATGCAAATCAAATTTCCATTGAATAAAAAAAAATCCACTACAAAAAATATTTTCTTTGTAATACCAAAATCAAATCAAATCAGATCATCATTAGACACCTTCAAAATCACCTCTGAAATCCTTGCAACATTCAACTTGCTGCTAGTATCCTCCACAACCTTTCCTACAACTTCATTGTTGCATTCCTTCACCAAAATTTCTTCACTTAGCTCCTGGGAATTGGATTTCTCTTAGCAAGAGAAACAAAAAAATATTTTCCATACCTCCCCAAATGAGGCATTGGAAATCCTCTAGCTTGCAAAATTGAAAAATGCATTGAATTTCAAAAACTTTTGTTGACATTGTTGCTCATAACTGCCCTTGTAACCTACCATCATAAACATGAAACTTAGATTGGCTCCTTGATATGTATGGGCCTCCATATTCTCTTCCAAATCATTTTTAAATATTACAAAATACAAATTCCCCAACTTGGGTGTTGGGTTTTCCAATTTCCATTTTTTAGATTTTAAGCATATTAAATGTGCAACCAACAAAATCACCAAACTACAAATTTTGAGCCAATAAATAAAATAATGGTTATAAAAATTTGACTCCAATTTTTTCCCAAATATAATATTTATACATTCAAATATCCAACCAATTTAAAAAAAAATTCCATACTATGAGTGTGCTCAAACGGGGTGTTTAAAATTTGTTTGCAACAACAAACCACACACGAAAAATAAATGATTAAAAACAAATATTTTAAGGGATGCAAGATTTCCTGGTACCCTTGGATGCTCCTAAATCAAACATCCAGGGTAGGAGAAATGTTCCATGAGTTGGTACTCATGAACATTTGAAGACCCTATGTTTGTTCTGCATCCATCTTTCCTCTTTGTCTACTTGATTTTTCTTCTTTACCTTACTCTGAAACTTCACATCTCTTCATTTTTCCTCTGTTTCTTCCTCTCCTAGAATTGAATCCACTATAATCCAATCTCCACCAAAATTCATCTTCTCATTCCATCTCTCCATCCTCAACATTTGAATACAACTTATCATCATACTCATCTTCAAGAAAATTAGAAAATTTAACCTTTACCTTTGTAGAATTTGCAACATCTTCTTCACCATCTTTTGCTATATGAGAATAAAAATCTACATATACTATATTCACTTCTCCTTCTTCTTCACACTCTTTAATATCCCCATCTTCTTCTACTATCACCATTTCATCTGTATTTGAATCAACACATACTTCATTATAACAAAATTCAAAAAAAAAAAAAATCACCTATGCTTTCACCCCTATCTTTGCGCAATAATGTCTTCTTCCCCTCCTATAATTTCTTTATTTTCTTTATCCTCTGTATTCATCTTCATCTCCTCAAGATTTAAATCTCATCTTAGCCACCTATCTAATCTTTCCATCTCCTTTTTCAATAGGATATTCTCTTCATTTTTCCCAAGTTCTTCATCAAATTTTGGTCCCTTAGCATGCAAATCTCCTTCATTATCATTGTCTATTGTATCCTTGTTGTACTCTTCAACCTCTACCACCATCTCATGCTTGTTCTCCTCCGTATCTTCCAAAAGACATGCTTTTGTTGTTGCAATCCCACTATCTTCTTCATCTTCATGAATTTACAGACCTTCCAAGTCCTCTATTATAGCTTCATTTCCTTCTTCATCTCCTGCACACAAATCATTACTTAAAAAATTGTTATGAAAACAACAATGGAACTCAACTTCATGTATTTTTTAATCTTCCTCAACTACAATTTTCTTCTTCATTCCTAAACTTTCCTCAAGGGCATCCAATCTTGCTTTTAATTTTCTTCAATTCTGTAATGAGCTTCTTGTCTCTCACTTCTTCCCAATACTCTTCCCAGAATAAAATTATTATAGATATTTTCAAGATCCATCTTGTCCTCTTATTCAAAGGCATATTCAAGGACTCACAAGTCCCTCTACAAGTAATCCTTGCAACAAACTCACACTTCATTCAAAGCTTATGTGCATCCTCTACCCTTTGCAGTCACAGGTCCTCCCTGGAAAAAAACTCTCTAGGACTCAAGCCCTCTACAGTTACAAGCCTCCTCTCACCTACAACAACCTCCTCTAGAAATCAAATCCTCTATAGTTATAGAATCCTCTTCTGCAACAAACTCTCTCTTGGGATTTTATGAGATAACTTCAAGCTTCCTCTCGTTAACCTCTTTCACAAACTCATCTATAATCTATCACAATGAGATTTCCTCTTCACAATTATTTGCAAGTTTCTATCTCCTCAATCTAATGATCATCCCTCTTTGATACCATTTGATGTAGTACAAGTGTAGTCTAGGGTAAAAATATAGGTTAATGTAAAATAACATAAAAACTAACCCTAAACCAACAATAGAGCACAAATAAGCATGAAAAAATGAAATATAAAGCAATATCACCATAAAGTCTTCATGCCATCATTGATTCACCTCCATTGCTCTTCTCCATTTTGCTTGATATGAATAATTGCCCTCATATTTGAGTGTGCAATAATAAGCCTATGACAATGACTAGAAAAATATTGAAGATTGTTGTCTCACACTAGCATGTACTTGCATATGATGTGTAGATAGTATAAGATTGACTAACATAAGATGCCAAAATGACAATGACAAGGGTCTTTTATAGAAAAGATAATTTTGAATGAAGGGCTGAGATTAAATGTCAATAAGATGTGTCAATCAATGACTAAGATTGAAAGTTGTAGTATGAAATAGGGTTAGGGAAAAATTAGGGAAAATGATAAGAATGAATGGCTAAGATTGAATTATAAGATAATTCAATCAAGGGTTAGAATTAAATGAGATTTCAAAAGATAAGATTTGATGTGGAAGATAAGATTAGCATAGATAAAGAGGTTGTAGGAGAAATTTAAATGAATAATTAAATAATAAAAATATTATTTAATTATAAAGGACATGTGATAGATTGACTTTTAAATTAAATAATGATTTAATTCAAAAGTGGGAGGAAAATGACAAATTAGTAGGTAATTAAATAAATAAAATTTATTTAATTTAATGACAGAAAAGGCTAATGAATAATTAAATAATTAAAATAATTATTTAATTATAGTTGAAAGATGGATAAACAATAAATAAATAAATAAAATTTATTTAATTATAGTAGAAAGGGACATTAGTGACATAGTTAAATAAATAAAATCTATTTAATTAATCAAAGAAGAAATAAAGCTCAAAATGAATTAATTAAATAATTAAAATTATTTAATTAAAGAGGGAAATGACAAAGAATTAGAGGTCACAAGCCTAGGACAATTTTTAGTGTCTACATTTTGTCCCTCTTTGATACAATGCAGTTTATCACATTGTTTTAAAGAAATTTAGTCAAAATATGCCCTAGTGAAAGCAGGGTGGATGTATGCCCCCTCAATTTTTTTTTACAAATTTTCAATATTTTTGGAAATTGTCCCAATAAGACAATTGGATAGCGAGGAGTACAATGGTAGTGACATAAATGATTTTTGAGGTAATTTAGAGGGTCAAATTTAGGTTCAAAGTGGCGAGATAGTGCATCCAATACACATCCCTAGTGCAAACCCTAGGTTGATTGCCTATAAATATGAACTTGATTTAGAAATTTGCTCATTTGTGCATTTCAACTTTAGAAATCTAGGAGCTCTGGGAGAGAGAAGTTGAGAATATGTTACCAGTTCCACACTCCACACACTGAGGCTACCGCATCTGTACCTTCTGCCAACCTAAGAGAGTAGAGGACTCGGTAAGTACTCCAAACCCACTTAGTCAATTTTTTATTTTTTGTGCATTTAGGACTAGGAATAATTTAGCAATCATTTGCGTCGAATGTCGTTCGATACAATTGCATGCATAGATGATGTAGGTGACTATGGTTTTCTGCAATTGCCTCATCATGACACAATTGCTAGGGCATAAGGGGAGGTTAGTTGAGGTGTGATGCATTTGAAAAAGGTGTGCCACATTTGATTTCTGCATCGCACCCATGACCAAGAATGAAATAATTGATGAATAACACCCAAGTGCAAGGGGGAATGATGCATATGAGAGGGGAATGGCACAATTGACAAGGGGTTGACTGCAATTGACCTTGATGACACATTAATTGAGGCGTGCGACACAACTAATATTGCACGATGCATGTGTAGGGATAGTGACGTGAATGACTTCTGCAATGCAATTGACAAGCAAAACAACACGATTGACTAGGTTAAGAATTGACACTAGTGTAGGATAAAATGACTTGTCCAATTTAGGTCCAAGAGGTCAAATGGGAATTTTGAATTAACACAATGACTTGTCTTGTGACCCTAGGTTATTCATCCCCCTATCTATAAGCGAGAGTCATGACCAATGACATTTTGGCTTCGAGATCAGCTATCGGATGCCGAGAGGAGCACACTACTAGATCTAGGATTATATTATGTCACCTATACACCCATTGTTAGGGAAAATAGAGGTATGTTGATAACACTTGCAAAGCGATGACACTTCAAGACTTGCACATTTCACTTGCTGACTGGGGAGGCTATTATGACCCTGGAGGATGTGTACAGGATATTGTGGTTTCCGATTCACGAGGAGCGAGTTAGGTATGATCCCCTTTGAGGATTGCAGTCAATCTATGACCACTATGATTATGAGGACATGTCAAAGCTTGGTGTGCATGGTTATGAGATTAGATGGGAGACCTTGGCAGAGAGATATAACAACTTTTACTACATTTTGTGCACATTGATCATTGACATCTTGATTCCAGACCACAGGGGCCATGGTTTTCCAGTAGGTTGGGGAGAGGTATTAGAAGAGATGATGCAGGATGAGATAGTTTATGCCTGGGGACAATATTTGTTGGGTATGCTTTATTTCCTTTTGCATGACATCGCCTATTGGGGTGGAAAGAGCATGAGTTGTGGGGTGACACTACTAATGGTGTGGGCATGGGAGGACATTGTTGTGTTTTGACCACCAGTGGGGCGACAGTTGGGAGATGGTATTTTGTATACATATTTGTATGGTGGTGTAGTGAAACATACAAATTTAAGTATACAGGGTATTGGATACATGACCTAGATGTGCTAGTGAGCTTTTTCCGGAGGCCTTACAGGGATTTTCAGTAGTGCGTAGATGAGGATGATCATTTTCCATGGTGCAGATAGCCTAGATATTTGATCAGTCAGATAGTAAAATCATAACATATCATTGAGATGTACCTGCTAGAGCAGGTTAGTTGACAGTTTGACAAGATTCAGAATGTTCCTTGAGGGACAAATTTTTTTGCATGCTCCTCACGAGAGGTGCATCCATGGGGACAAGTTATACCAATTTCCATAGCTGAGCAGGATATTGATGCACTGTAGCCAGTGTAGTGGGCATGGAGAGGGGTGCAATGGATCTAGGGATGACTGCGAAGTATGATGCATGGTGCCTGACACATAGGCTAGCTCCATATACTGATCCAGAGTGGCCAACACCTATAGAGCATAGAGGGAGGGGCCCACAAGGCTAGAGGGGAGATAGAGGATGGAGGGGTGGAGGATGGGGAGATGGAGGACAAGGAGATGGAGGATGGGGAGATGACAGAGGGGATGATAGAGGAGGCTGAGGAGGAGACCGAGGCAAGAGGAGGAGAGACAAGAGATGATAGGTGGTGAGGCCTTTGACACCGATCCATGAGGAGGGTGAGGAGGAGCATCCAAAGGAGAGGGTAGACGAGGAGAGGGTGGTGGAGGGAGAGTAGCATGTAGAGGCATCGACTATAGAGGTAGGGTAGCAATATTTCAAGATGGTGGAGGTTGAGGTGGGGGAGGAGAATCCAGAGGAGGAGAGGCGAGAGGAGGCAGATATGGGAGAGGCTAAGAGAGTCCTTCAAGAGAGATCATGATGGGAGTGGATGTGGAGGAGGGACTGGAGGAGGGACTAGAGGAGGTAGGATTCAAAGGTGATGGTGGGCTAGTTGATCAATAGATAGCCATGTTATAGGAACGAATATAGGAATTGGAGGCAGAGGTGGGGGCGTTGAGGTCAGAGAGGGATGGTCTAAGGACAAAGAGGGACACTTTGTAGATGGAGAGGGACCTAGCATTGATTAGTCAGTAGCAGATAGATCAATGGATGCTAGAATTTTTGGCTACCTACAATGGATCAGTTGTAGGTGTAGCACGAGAGCTAGCGAGATCTAGCATGGGGCTATAGTATTACCAAGATTTATATGAGAGTAGTGCCACTTGAGAGGAGAGATCCAAGATTCACTGAGGTCCAAATCCTTTCACAAAGAAAATCACATAGAAAATCACACAACACACACTCTCACAACAGGTCATAGAGCGGCGGGGTATTAGGCCCGACATGGTCCACTCCATACGACAGGCCATCAACATCAGAGCACAGGTCTTCAGGATCACCACAGTGAGAGGATAGGAAACCATCCCTAGGCTTAGGAGATCAAGGTAGTTCTAGCTAGGACACATTTTTACATATGTATTATGACACTTATATTTTGACCATCAAGCCCGTGAGCTCCATTTTGTTATATATGATACATCTTGACATTGTACTATGACACATTTTGAGCTATACATGATATGATTTTTGGTGGAAATTATATGATGTGCATTCTATTTTTATGCATTTATTATGTCACGGATTTATGCTTTATGATGTTTATGTAGTCTATATGATGATGCAATGATTCTACATGTTGATGCCTTACACATGCATTTATTTTTATGATGTTATGGATGTCATGTATATGCCATGTGATGCTTATGATGGATGGTGATTATGAGATGTCGTGTTATGTTATGTTTATATGATGCAAATGAAAATATATATGCTATATAATGGATGGTCATGGATCATGGTTATGGATGTAGATGTGACATGTATGCAATATGTTATGCAAATTGTTATGTTATGTTGTGATATGATAATGGATTTTTATATTGATTCCTATATGCCATGGATATTTTTTTATTTTTTGATGTAGTATGTATGGTTAATATGTATGTATGATAATTCCTATATGATGTTTCTAACATGAATAGATATGTAGGTTGTATTTTTGTGTGTCATAGGATGTCATCAAAATGTAGATGGAAGAAATGTTAGCGCATAAGGCATGGATGATAGTGTGGAGAAAGGACTTCAATATTTTTCTAGACAAGGATTTGCACTAATCATCATTGGGTGATAAAATATGAAAAATGAATAACAAACACCATGGTATGACTTAGACCAAGCTGTGCAAGGTCATCCATTTGTAAAAATAGAAATTCACAGATAATGAATGTCCAGATGCATACTAAGGGAAAAGTTTCCCAAGTCTTTTTTCTGAGACAATCCACAAGCAACAATCAAAGAGAAGAGTCATGAGATATCATCACTCCTCTAAATACTTCATGGGACATCCTTGAGAGAGCTAGTAACCTAACTCAAAGACAAATCGAGAAAAGATAAGACAAAGTAGCCCACAAGGTCAACAACCATTCAGGGTGTTTGCCAAAATTTGATTGTTTGATGTTTATTTGACTAAGTGATTGAAAGATTGATTTTTTGACAAAGCTTGGTTTCAGGAGAAGAAACATGTCGTATAAGATGTCAAGTTTGGTTTTGATCATGTAACCAGTAGTATAAGGAAGATGACTAAGTGTGACTAATGACATCTTGTTTTAGGAAGGACACATCATGTATACGACATAAGTTTGAATGGTTTGATGTTTGATTGTTTTGACAATTTGTCCGAGTTAACTTGATGACTTGGTTGGCTTGTTTTCTTATTGATGTGTGACTTGTTTAATGTATTGATGATTGCTTATGTCCAAGTTGACAATGTTTGGTTTTTTATGACTGATGCAAAAAACCCTAAAAGATTGACCTAGGTGGCCTCGGGGGCTCATTGATAGATGGCCTTACCTATGTAACAATGCATAGAGACCTTGTAGTTTGACATGAATTGAGTTTGTTTTATTGGAAAATGACTTAATCATGATTTGACTTTATTTGACAAAATCCTAAGGGACTGGCCTAATGCCTCGAGGCTCATCGATAGATGGTCTTGCCTACATTTAGTCATAGAGGCAACATAGTTCGACTGGACTTGGACTGATATGGCTGAATTTGACTCTATTTTTGGGATCTTTGTAAGTTATTTGAATGTTTTTTGTGTTTTTGACACGTTTCAATTTTTTTTCCTTCTTGGGAATATTTTATTTTTTTATCTTTTTGTCATTTTATGATTTTTTTGGATTTTTGACATTTTATGACAATGTGTTTGACCTCAAGTGTAGAATCCCTTGAAGACATAAGGTAAGTACTTGCCCCCAGTCGGGATGAGACCAATTTATTACAAGTGGAATGGGAAATTTTTATTGTTGATAGATATGGGAAGGTGAAAGAATGCATGATGTCAATCGTTCCAAGTTGTGGAAAGGATGTCAAGACATTATTAGGAATGATATGGGGAGGGCGAATGACGCAAAAAGTCATGGATTTATGGTAGGTGACGAAGCAAAGGTCAACTACACATGGCACCTATTTGCTAAGTTTTCACCATGGTACTTATCCAAAGTGCCACTGAAGTGGTTTTCACTAGTAGACAAATTATTTCTCTTTACTATTTTCTTGATTTTTTTTTTAATTTTTATTTTGTGTCACCAAGATGCCTATTTGCTAGGTTTTCATCAAGGTAACGATTTTTTTTTGGATTTTTTGGTATTTTTCAAGTCATTAGCATGGCTCTTTGAAGCCAAGTGTAGAATTTACGCAAGTGTAGGTTGTTGATTGGATCTGACAAAGATTCACCTTCAGGAGTTGACAACTTATATGCTCCTGATCCATAAACTTTCATGACTATATGTGGACCCAACCAATTAGGTTCAAACTTTCCTTGTTTTTCTCGTTCTACTTGATTTTTAGGATTTTCCATTAGAACCAGGTCACCAATGTTAAAATGTCACATCAACACCTTTTTGTAACTTTGACAAAGACAATTATGATATGCTTGCAAGTGATTCAGTGTTTTTTGTCTTCATTCATCTAATAACTCGAGCTTGTGTAATCTGGTAGCACAATATTCATCATTATTCATAGCTCCATGCATGGATACTCGAAGGGAAAGAAACTCAACCTCAATAGGTAATATAGCCTCATATCCAAAGCCCAATGAGTGTGGAGTGGCTCTAGTAGGAGTGTGGATACCAATGCGGTAATCCCATAAGGTGGGGTTAAGTTGGAGGTGCCAATCATGACCAACATCATTAACAGTTTTTTTGAGGATTTTGATGATGGTTTTATTAGATACCCCTGCTTGGTCATTACCTTGTGGGTAATATGGGGTGGTGAAATGGTGTTGGATATGGAATTTTTCACAGAGTTGGAAGAATTCTTGGTTCTTGAATGGGTGACTGTTATTAGTGATGATGGATTGAGGGACATAATATTGGTAAATGATATAATTAAGAATGAATTTTGAGATCTGTTTTCTAGTAATGTATATCATGGGAATAACTTCAATCCATTTAGTGAATTACTTAGTTATTGTGATAATGAATTTGTGGCCATTGGATGAAGTGGGATGAATCTTACCTATGAGGTCGAGTCCCCATTGGGTAAAGGGCCATGGTGATGAAATTGGTTGAAGTTCCTATGTAGGTGCGTGTATCAAATCTCCATGGATCTAACATTGTCAGCATTTCTTGACAAAGAAGTAAGCATCACGTTCCATCATAGGCCAATAGTATCCTGCACACATTATTTTCTTGCTGAGAGTTGGACCACTAGAGTGAGCGCCACATATTACTTAATGTACTTCTCTCAAGGTCATTTTTGCTTCTTCGGTATTGAGACACCTTAAAAGGGTGTTGTCAAGGCTTTGTTTGTATAAAGTGTCACCGATGATGGAAAATATATCGGCTTTTCAGATGAAAGTCTTGCATTGGTTGGTAGAAAGGTCAGGGGGAATAATGTTGTCATGGAGGTAGTCATAGATGTCCTTGTACTAAGGGAAATTGGGACCAACAAGTTCACATACCATCTTCAACTCGAGGAGATTAAAGGCAGGGACCAACAATTGTTCTACCAAAAACTCGTATTGAGGAACATTTTTAGGAATGTCCAAGAGAGAGCCAATGGTATCCATTGCATTTGTAGCTTTGTTCTAAACATGAGGGACTTGCTGAAATATGATCTCCTAAAAGTATTGCTGGAAACTATCCACCATTCTTTTGTATGGCGTGATTTTTTTGTCTTTGGTATAATAATCATTGTTGACTTGTCGGATTACTAGTTGTGAGTCACTGTACACTTTTGATTTTCCACGTTATTGCCATACAGAGTCCCATGAGAAGAGTCTCATATTCTGCTATATTGTTTGTGCATGGAAAAGCTATTTAGAATGACTTAGGAATGGTATCCCCTTGTGGGGTGATAAATAATATGCCATCTTCTAATACATGATTTGTGTGAGACCTATCAAAATATAATTTCCAAGTGACTAAAGATTCTACTTTAAATATTGATTCTTCTGGGAAGTCTATAACTAGGGGGTGATCATCTTTTATTGGTGCATCTGCAAGTTGATCAACAATGAACTATCCTTTTATAGCCTTTCTCTCAACATACTGAATGCCATCACTAGTATAGAAATAATAATATATGACTGAAAAAACTACTAAAAACTACTTATAAATGATTGAACATGGTCACGTGAGCATTAATAGTTTATTTCCAGTTATTTATAACGTAACTAGATTGATGACTAAACTATTTTTAGTCATTTATTGGTTGTATATTTAGTCATTGATTGTTGTAATCTGGTCACTTATTTAGTCATTTTTTAGTTCACTGATATATTTAGTTATTGATTTAGTCATTGATTGCTGTAATATGGTCACTTATTTAGTCATTTTATATTCACTGATATATTTAACTAGTCATTTATTTAGTCATTGATTTAATCATTGATTGTTGTAATCTGGTCACTTATTTAGTCATTGATTGTTGTTAACTGGTCACTTATTTAGTCATTTTTATTCATTGAATTCTGTGCATTGGTAGTGTATTTAGTCATTAATTTTAATCATCATTTTGATCAATTTGGTAGTATATTCAGTCATTTTTATTCACTAATTTCACTGGTCATATATCTAGTCATATTTATTCACTATTCACTAATTTCTATCAATTGGTAGTATATTTAGTCAATTTAATTATTAATGTAAGATTCGAAAATGAAAAATGGATAAGACCAAAGTAGAAACCACTCTACAAAAGATCTAAGACAAAATTTCAAATCTAAACAAGAGAGTACAAATGATAAAAGAAAGCAAACAAGAATGAAAGCATAAAATAAAACTCCCCTATCAAAGTTGCTTCATCTCCCTTGCTTCTCCTCCATTCTTTCTCAAGTTGCAAAGCTTGTCCCTCAGATCTTGAAGTGCTTGAATACCTACAAATGACAATGAAAATATAGCAAGAACTTTGGAGAAATGTGGTTGTAAAGACAAAATGGAAGAGAAGAACTTCTTTTATAGAAAAGATTTCGAACAGACGAATAGGATTGATCTTCTAGAAAGATGTCAAGATCAACGGTGGAGGATTCGTGGACCAAAAAGTGGTGGGCTAGGGATGGATAAGGATAGACAGTCAATATTGAAAAAAGACCATAGAGAATCAACGGTCAATATTTGAAATGAGAAAGTGGAGGGAAAGTAGTGTTGATGGTCAATGTAACACATCAATGTTAAAACAAAATATTGCTACTCTATTTCTCCTGAAAAGATAAATAATCTAAAACCATCTATCTTCCAAGGTCTTTGTAGTTGGTTCTCAACTATGCTATCATCATTCAGTGGCCTATGCAGCTGTAATGTTCAAGGGGCTTGCTGGTAAAGAGTACAAATTGAATAGTACAAACTAATCTAACATTTGTGGGGGTGTAAATAAATGAAAAAATATAGAACATGGCTTAGGAAAACAAAACATGAACACATATTTCTTTTTAATTTAGAAATGTAAACTTAGTAATGAGCATTTTCTTAACCAACTAAAACTGTAGAATAACACAATCTACAAAATAATCCATACCATTGCATCCATTCACAGTGCAAATTTAAAGCATACAACCATTCCTCATCACCTTTTTTTTAAAAAACTTCTTTTTCAAACAACAAAATATCACAAGCTCATTACCAAAATTAACAAGTCAAAAAATATAGAGAAACATCATCCACAAATTATTCAACGAAATGGTTCCAGATTCAAAATATTCTACTAATTTTCATCAAATAAGAGACATTTATGCACAAAAAAGCTCACTAGCATACGAATAACCATTATTCATTAACATTATCATTAAAATAAAAAACTTCTGAAAATAAAATAAATTGCATTAAAGATGTAAAATTATTTTTGAGTATCTTTGCATAAAAAGTAGTAAAAACAATAAACTGTATCTAATCTCTCATTTAGGTAGCTAATCTAACTTCAATTAGCCAACCTTTACAATAAGGAGAGAATTTTTACATGTAGAAAAATTTATCATCAATTCCTCCTATCAAAAATTAAGATCCATAATCTAGGGCCCAAATCCATAATTATAGGGACACCTAGTTAACTCAAAGTATTTTCTCTACTGAAATTGCTGGAGCTGAATATGTGTGCCACCTGCTCAAAAACTACCCTGAAAGTACTACTGTCAAAAAGATAATTGAAATAATTTCTTTAATCATCACTCTCATGAGAAGCCCCATGATACTCATCATAATTGGAGAAGACTTATTTCAGCGTATCATCATTTGGCCCATCAACCTAGCCAACTTTAAATTTTGATTCTTCAAATTTTCTCTCTGTTACAACAACAATTTCTCTTAACTTAGAAATGTTCGTGATTTCCCACCACATGTCATATATGATATCTACCAGCCTATCCATGAGTTTCAACTCATTAGTATCTCCTTCTTTCATTATCCTATCAAGCCTTTCCTCCCAAGCATCTTTTATGTCTCCTAATGATTCAAGTTTGTAATTTGGAGGTAAAGTTTTATCAATAAGCTTTGAAATAATATCTTCAAAAATGCCTACTTGTTCCCATATCTCATGAATGCTCTTAAGCATGGCTATTCTTTGTTCAAGAAGATTTTTTGTTTTGAAAATAGATACATTAATAGATTTTGAAATAAATTCAGGGCCTTCATCACCCAAAATCTGTGACTGAACCAATTCCTCATTAGAAAACTTGTCCAACACCCTCAGTTTACCCAAATATTTCCTGAGCTTCTCTTCTTCTTCCCACCATTCTTTTATAGATTCTTCAATGGTTTTAACCAATTTAAGTCCCCTTTCATAATGTTTAAATCCTTCATCCATATTTTCATCCATGTCAGATTTAAAAGTATTAAACCAGTTATCAAACCATGTGGCCTTCTTCTTCATTTCATTTAGACCATCTACCTCTTTTCTGCTCATAAAAATAGGGACCTCTGACGGTGTAGGTTGTTCAGGAGTAGATGAAATTAACTCCTTTAGAAAATTATTAATTTTTCCCACTTCTACCTTAAGCTCATCCTTGGATTGCTTATCCTTAATCAATCTTGACTTGGTGGTGGTGGAAACAATATCAATCAAATTTATTTGCTGATTTTTTCTATGCTTTTCTAGATTAACAGTACTTATCTGATAATCTTCAGGCTACAATTCTCTATCATCTTTATCAGCAATTGGGGTAGCAATTTCCGCTACCAAATCTCCTTCAGCAATCAACATGGTTGAATGTATAGCACGAGGATTTTTCCTTGACTTTACCTTATCTATTTCTGTTCTCATCTCATCCCACTTTACTGGCTGAGCTTGTACTTGCCGCCTCTTTTCTAAATTCAATTTTAGCCAAGTGGGTGCAGCTAGCTGAGTGGCTACTTATTGAACATTAAGAGGTGTCGAGGATGGAGGTGTAGAAGAAATTGTTCCAATGGTTTGCTGAGAAGCAAACTTTTATAAATCATCTTGCTCCTTTTGTAACCATTCTTGTTCCTTTCTCTCATTCTCAGCTCTTATTTCTTCTATCTTTCTTATTTCTTCCTCTTGTCTAGTAGCCTCCTCTTCATCCTTCAGCCTCTGCTGCTCCAATTCTTTGGCCTGAAGCTCTTCCTCTTCTACCTTTTCTTGTGTAGCCTTCAATTATCATTTGAGAGCTTCTTCTTCCACTTGCTTCAACTGCTTCCTTTTCCCGAGATAGCTCTTCAGTTTTCATCCTTTGTTCTTCTTCTTCTTGAGTGGCCTGTTCAACAACTAACTTCTAGGAACTTTCCATCAGTTCTTCCTATTCTTTTTCAGTTAATACACCATTTATCTCTGCTTCCACACTATGCAAAATACCAACTTCAAACTTGGTTTCTTCTTCTCCTAGTTCCTCTTCAACTTTCCTTAGATATTCTTCCCATTCAGGTCCTTCTCCTTCTTGAGGTGGAGTTTTTTTGAAATATGAAGAAATATCTGCTACATCAACCACGGGAGGTCTTTCCTTTTCAACAGTTGTAATTCCCAAAGTTGATGGCATGGTAGGAGCACTTTCCTTAGTTCGTGGAGGAACAAAAGCATTTCATTCTCTATAAATATCTTCACCATGGTGAACAACAGCTAAGGGTGTGGCAACAAAACCTGAAGTAACCCAAACAACAACCACCTTATAAGTAATCTTTGATTTACACAAAGCATCATCAATTTGCTATAAAGAAACATCTTCTTCTATTTGAGGAGGCTCTTCTGTGGTTTCTTCCACCGTTGCATTACCTTTCTTCAACATTTTATATTGTTTAGTCTCCATGGAGGAAGTGGGTTCACTGGTAGAACCTCTTTTATTTGACACCCCAACTCTTGGTTGTTTTAAACAGGGTTCAATCCATTTTAAGCTCCTGTTTACCACTCCCTGTGACACTTTCCTGATCTTAGTCTCTTCTTTTTCTACCCAATTGATGGGCTCCAAAATTTTTGTCGCCACTTTTTCCATATCATACGGAGGATCAAGTGTGATCCCATCATCTGTAGTGCCTTCAGGAATATCAGTTTTAACATCAAAATCCCTCATCTAGGGAATTGTTAATCTCTCATAGCCCCTTTTCCTTACTTCAAACTAATCCTGAAGGTTGGCCCAAAAATATTTAAGAAGTGGAATATTCTGAGGAAACTAAGAAGGGTAGAGCGCATACATTTTTCGCTTAGGATCAATTTTTTTCTTCTAAGTATGCTACTACAAATTTAAAGCCTGAAAAATTCCTCTATTGCTAACTTAGCCATTACCAAAGAAGAACAAGAATAGAATCTCAATTTCAAGGGAAAAGGATGTGCAACAGTCTTATGTTGTGAGGAGAACACAACATTTACTTTTGTAGCTTTCCTAGCAAACTCCATTAGAATCCACCTATCGCCACAACATCTTGGAAACTTAAAAGGGTGGCTATCAAAACCAAATAACTTGAAATAAGTAGTCTTGGGATATTGAATAAACCAATACCCCCATTCCCGAATGAACTCATAGCTTCTTGTGACAATTTGAAAATGTATACGTCTAAAAATGGTCATGATTAAGCTTGTTAATTAATTAAATATGAATTATTTAATTAATTCCCCTAAAGTCATCTACATATAAATAAATTTAATTATTTATTTATATCGTTCATTTTCTAATTCTTCTACCTTAATTAAATAAATCATTTTATTTAATTATTAACATTTCCACCTTCCACTTAATTAAATTAAATAAATTTTCATAATTTATTTATATTTGATTATCATATTATTCTAAAGTTTGAATATTTTGAATATTTAAATAATGGAATATTCTTTTCATCCTCAAAATTAAAATATTAAATATTTAATTTAATATTTTCCATCTCACCCTAATTCATTTCTAAAACATAATTAAATATGATTTATTTAATTATGCGAGTTTCCATTTTCATCTTCACTTACAAATTAAATAAATTTAATTTGTTTATTTCTAACTCACCCTTCCAAATTCTAAACTCATTCTTCGAAATGGAAATTTCCCTTCGGATCTCAATGACGAAAATTGAAGGAAAAGGGAAACCTTCCATCTTCCTCTCCACTTTCGAAAATCTGCCACTGTCCATTTGAACAAGGTTAATCTGGGCCGTTAATTGAATCAGCCAATCGAATCCATTCGAAAACTCTATAAATGCCAGTGCAAATCCAAGCTTTGGTTACTTACGCATGCATACACCTACACGTACCTACGCATACATGCAATCAGTTTATGCATTCATATCATTTTCAGCATCACAACCATACTTTCATCTTAGCATAGCCTTGCATTTAGCATAGTGTGCATTTTAAATTCTCGTTCTTTAGTTGTCCTTTTGTTGAGCTTGATATGTTGATCTGAGAGCCATTTGAAGCAACAAAATGCTGGAGTTAGAGGAAGATAAGACGATTTCAGGGAAGCTGCTGTCATGGTTTGCAGTGCCATCAACAATCCTCTGTTGACCCGAATCGGCGGCATCACCAACAAGGATCTCAAACCACAAGTATCTATCAAAGCTATATCAGCAGGTGTCAACTCAGGTATCCTATCCCATCCTGCTGAGTGTCGCTCTCTAATCTGAAGGTTTTTGAAAACCTCCTATTTTCATCACAAGGATAATTCATCAGAATCATATCAATCATTCAAACAACATCAATTAGACTCATATCTATCAGTGACCTATATCAAGTGACCTATATCAGTGACCTATATCAGTGAACTATATCAGACCCATATCAATGACTCATATCAATGCATTAAATTAACGACCCATATCACATAATCAATCCTATCAAGGAAACCAAGACACAATCTATCTATCTGGCTATCATATCAAACGATCAATTACTATTTGTTTTCTATCGCAGAAAAAAAATTTATCAGAAGTCATATCAATCATTTATCTCACATTTACTCTTTGTTTTCTACTCTAGGAAGCAAAGTTATCAGTTCAATCTACTCTTTGTTTTTCATTCATGGGAAGCAAAGTTATCAGTTCAAAGTACTCTTTGTCTTCTAATCTACGAAGCAAAGTTATCAATCAATTATCAAATTATTCTATCATTTATATCCATATCAGCATGATGACATGACAATTTACTTATCTATTGACCAAAGAAGCAATACAAATCATCATTTTCACATTCCTATCATCAAAACATCTATTTTTACCATATGCACTACTCTGTGGACTCTATGTGCTAAAACCCATATGCACTGTTCTTTTCACGGGATGCACTAAATCTCGTATGCGCCGTTCTTTTGCCTGATGCGCTCAAACAGATCCCTTATGTGCGTTTTCCTATATGCGCAACTTTAATCTACCTAAGCACGACTCTAATCACTAAATGCACGTTTTTACTCTATGCACCACTGTTTTCCCTATATGCGCTTTACCCCTAAAATTTTCTATCATTCCCTATATGCGCGTTAGTTTTCACGGTATGCGCTCAACTGGTTTTTTCCTAAATTTTCAAAATTATCCCATATGCACTACTGTTTTTACTCTAAGTGCCAATTTTTTTTTCAAAAGCGCGCAAAATCGTCTAAATGCGCTAAAACGTCATTTTTAAACCTAGAATCTGCGCGGAAAAACAAAAAATTTTGATTCAAAAACATAAAAACTCGAAAGCACAGGAGGTTAGACCCACTCATCGGTGGTCCGTATACTGCTGGCCTCTAGTATCGGCGAGATCTCTCGAATCGGTGGTGATGATAAGGAATCTCCATATCGCGATGTCACTCTCAGAGCTACAGTATTCACCAAAGTAAAAAGTGCAAATGACTTGTCTTTTTCAACCTTTTTACCTTTTAAAGGTCAAACAAGGGTAAGTTTGCTGCCCTTTTTGACTTTATTTTCAAAAGGGGACATTTATTTTTCATCATCTGTCGAGATCTAAATCACTCTCTCTCTCATCCATAATTTACCTCCCGAGGGGGCATCATCAGCAGAAATATCGAAAGCATATCAGGGGAAATTTTTTTTTTTTTTGAAGCAATGTGTTTCACACATCACTTCAAAGAGGGGAAAAATGTATACGTCTAAAAATGGTCATGATTAAGCTTGTTAATTAATTAAATGTGAATTATTTAATTAATTCCCCTAAAGTCATCTACATATAAATAAATTTAATTATTTATTTATATCGTTCATTTTCTAATTCTTCTACCTTAATTAAATAAATAATTTTATTTAATTATTAACATTTCCACCTTCCACTTAATTAAATTAAATAAATTTTCATAATTTATTTATATTTGATTATCATATTATTCTAAAGTTTGAATATTTTGAATATTTAAATAATGGAATATTCTTTTCATCCTCAAAATTAAAATATTAAATATTTAATTTAATATTTTCCATCTCACCCTAATTCATTTCTAAAACATAATTAAATATGATTTATTTAATTATGTGAGTTTCCATTTTCATCTTCACTTACAAATTAAATAAATTTAATTTGTTTATTTCTAACTCACCCTTCCAAATTCTAAACTCATTCTTCGAAATGGAAATTTCCCTTCAGATCTCAATGATGAAAATTGAAGGAAAAGGGAAACCTTCCATCTTCCTCTCCACTTTCGAAAATCTACCACCGTCCATTCGAACAAGCTTAATCCGGACCATTAATCGAATCAGTCAATCGAATCCATTCGAAAACTCTATAAATGCCGGTGCAAATCCAAGCTTTGGTTACTTATGCACACATACACCTACACGTACCTACGCATACATGCAATCAGTTTATGCATTCATATCATTTTCAGCATCATAGCCATACTTTCATCTTAGCATAGCCTTGCATTTAGCATAGTGTGCATTTTAAATTCTCGTTCTTTAGTTGTCCTTTTGTTGAGATTGATCTGCTGATCTGAGAGCCATTCGAAGCAACAAAACACTGGAGTTAGAGGAAGATAAGACGATTTCGGGGAAGCTGCTGTCACGATTTGTTTATTCTGTTTCTTTTTTAGCTTTCTTGATTTAATGTTTTATTAATATGTGTTTGAATTTGTTTATACATTGATACATTTTTCACTCACACAGAAACCAATGTCACCTGTGAACTGATTTATAATGAAATACAAAAAAACATCATTGACTCTTTTAAAGTGCTTCTCTGACTCCTTAAGATCAAGTTGGTCATAATGTTCCCAAACCTTCTTTTTATCTGGGCCATCATCCATTGACCCTTGAGTCTTCAATCTAGTAAACTTTCCAATCCTTGCTACACAATACATGACATAAGAAGACATAAAATTTCTTAGTATGTGTTACTTTGAGGAGTTGGTCATGAATGTTATCTAAGATGATTTTCCCCCAATCTAAGCATTGCTTTCCATCTAAAATTAGTTGGATGAAAGGAATCATCTAGTGTTCAAAGACATGATAATTTTATTTAACAAACACCCTGGCTAGTAGTGTGATAATATCCCCTATATCTTCAGAAAAATCTTACCTCTTGGGATTAGGTGGCACTTTCTTTACTGACTTCTTTTCTTTCTTCAACCACAATTTATTGATAAGCTATTTGTTTCCTTCCACATCCCTTTCCCATAATTCAAGTTCCATAACCTCAGTCATAATCTTATGATCGAGGTAAGGAGGAGGATAAAAAACATGTCTAATCATGATCGGGGTTAAATCAATGATAACATTACCCTGAGCATCAATACATTGTCTTTGAGTAGGATTGTACGTTTGTGCAACAGTTAGAATAAACTTAGGACATTGTACAACAATAGGAAAACTTGCTACATGAGCTAGTCCTAACTCTGCAATTCTCCTTGCTCATGGGGGCTATAACATCCTTTGAAAATGTATCTGTGTGAAACTGCTCCAAATCCATATGTTGCACCAATGTGTCAGTTATGTTCATGACCTTAGAGTCAAACTTAGATGGAATTGGGCTCCCCTGGAACTTATACTTCATAGTGAGAGGCACTTGTTTTAGTTTTAATATCTTATCTCTTGCTCTCTTTGATGTTCCCTTAGCAGGCACTTCCTCAGTATGTATTTCCTCTTCAGAGTCAGACATTTTTTAGCTATCCTACAATTTTTCGTTAGTAGGAAAAAAGGAAAGATATATGAGTAGTTTAAACACAAGTATTCATATAACATCACATTAATTCAAGTTAGAATCCAATTCAATAAGTTAATTCATCATTTTCGAGCTTCAGGTTCATAAAAAAACCAAGAACTTAGCCATTTTAAGCATAAACTGAGTTTTGTTGGGAGTCAGGATTGGGTTATGACTAGGTACCAGACCTATGTTAACAAAGAAGTTCATTGTAAATCCAGAGTCTAACCCCACAATGTTCAGGAGTTGATATTGAGATCGAGTCTTGGCCAAGCACCTAGACACATGATGGTAACAAGTTGGGTATCAATTCACAGTTTGATCCTGTAGTGTGATTGGGAGTAGGGATCGGGTCACGACTAGGAAGTGGTAGTTAGCCAACGAAATCAATGAAGGGGTTCTTATAGAGTTCTGATCCCAATGTTGAATAAGAAGTTGGGATATCAGTAGCTTTTTGAGTTTTGATTCCGATAGGATATCAGGAGTCGAGGTTGGGAATTTTTCATGACTAGACCTTAAATATGCATACTAGGAATGGGTTAACTTGGAGTTTCGACCCTGATAAGATATCAGGAGTCAGGATCAGGGTGTCACCAGGTCAATGTATCAATTAATGCATTTAATGATTCGGGGCCAAGCCGACTTCCAATCCTGATGGTAATGTGGGGGTCATAAGCAGGACTTGGAATAACACTTAGTCAATAATTTAGATCAAACTCATGGTATCGGTCCGACTTGCAATCTCGATAATAATGTGGGGATCAAACCAGTGGAGGAAATGAGACCAAACAATGAACAAACTTAAGTGTTGCTTTGATTTCTGACCCCAAAATACATGCGAGAATTAGGGATTGGTAGGGCGACAATAATGAGGGAAATAATAAATATGACAATATCTTAGAATGTGCCTTCAGAACTAGGTTATGTGTGGGATCAAGAAATTTTGTTTTAAACGGTCGGAACTTCAAATTTGGAAATCTAAACCAATCCGACCCGAACTTAGAGAAAAACCATAGACAACTAGGGCACAACGAGATTTACAATCCCGTGACCAAAACACAACATGACAACACAAGAAAATGAAACAACACGCAACAAACCCAACAAGGATTTGAGGGAAAAAGAAAACACACCATATAGTGTGAAAGAAAACATAGACAGACAAAACAAAGCTAAACAAGAAAAGAAAAATGAAAAAAAAGAACAAACATGTGAGATAAGAGCAACCAAAATGGAAGCAGGAACAAAGAAACAAGAATAAAAACACAAGCAAGAACACCTACCTTTGAACGCACCCAAGAATTTTGGTAGCACGTTGACAACTTACAACAAATTACTCAAATCCTAGCTTGGTGTCGCTCACTGTCTCTTTGCCAAACTCTTCAAAGCAGAATAGAAAAAAATCAAGGAGTGATGGGATAAAACCCGTTTGTGCATGTGATCGGTTATGGCATTAATTATGGGTTGGTCAGGTCTTGAGATTCAAACATAGTCATAAATGTGAGGTTGCAAGAATGAAGGAAAGTGGGAGTTGAGATCAGGGAATGGACCGAGATGAAACTTTCAAAACTCGCAAAGTTCAGTCAACGACTTGCTGCTCGAAACTTGACGAATAGACAAAACAACATAGGAATCAAAATTGGGTTGCGAGATGAACCCAGAACTTTGAAAATTTTAAAGCGCAAGTCACGGTCTGAAGTCCGATCCTGAAAGACAAAAGGAAACGAGAAGTAGGATCGATACTTAAGAAGAAACTAGAACTTTCAAAAGGGGTAAAGTTCAAATCATGGTCCAAAGTCTAATCCCGAAAGACAAAAGGAAATGGGAAGTAGGATCGGGACTCAAGAAGAAACTATAAATTTCAAAAGGTGCAAAGTTCAAATCATGGTTTGAAGTCTGATCCTGAAAGGAGCAAAGACAACAAAGAGTCAGACGTCAGGATAGGGCCAGAGATAGGAACAAGAACTTTGAAAATTTCTTGGTTTTGGTTTTGGTTCAAAACCTGACTTTGACACGAGTAAAATGCATAAGGAAAAAGAAGGGGCTGGGATCAAGCCAAGAGTAGGAACCAACACCCAAGAAGGGTGCAAATTTCTATTTCCGATTCAAAACTTGACTCTGAAACACAAAGAAAAGACACAAGGCAAAATATGGGGCCAAAATCAGGACATGAACAAGGACCCGAACCTTTGAAAAAGTAACAAGTGCATGTTCCTTTCTGAAACTCGAACCCGAAAAACAAAGAAAACAAAGACTTAGGAGGAAATGAACAACTCCTAAGACCCAAACAAGAACACCAAGGACAAACAAACACAAGGGGGACCCATTTTGACCAAAAACAAAATGGGGTGGTTATGCAAGGCATAACAATTAGCGACTCGACTGGGAAAATGGTTTACCCATTTTCAAGATATTGAAGAATTCAGTCACCCAAAACCTCTGGTTCATGAATGTTTTAATCAAGTATGATCAGTCATGGAAAATAAGGTTGAGCTAGAATCTCAACTGTAAATCAGCAATAACAACTTCGAATTTGAGTGTGTGCATGTATGGTGCATCTCTTTCCCTAAAGGCTCTTCCTACCCCTGAACAATTATATTTAAGATTCAGGCTACGTGAGTTGAGCCCTTTTGACTGTGATGCAATGATATCCTGGGCATTGCTCCAGTGCCAGCTAGGCATTTATAGCCCCAAAATAGATACCTCTAGTTCTCTCAAAGCATTGCTCTACTTCCAACCATACGTCCATAGCCCCGGTAGAGATATTTGAATTACCCTTCTCATATTGAGTTTTCCATCATTTAATGGTTCTCTTTTCTTTTCTTTTTTATAGGCTTTACTTGAAGAAATTCTTTTTTTAATCTTTTCTCAATACTCAGATATAACAACCTAGAATTTGGGTTGAGAACTACAATGGACCTCATGATAGTGTTAGGACTCAAATTTTTCACCTGAATCTAGAATACAGTCACCCTGAGCCAAATAGGCCTTTATGTAAACAAATGTTTCCATCTATTTGGTGACAGATTCAACTGTGGTTTATGAGATCACTTACAATATACCTGTTTGTTCTTAACCTTTTAGATTGTTATTAAAAAGAACACAAGACACGGGTCTTAAAAAAAAAAATTCAATAGATATACCTGAAAATATGTTAACCAATTTCTCTCCTAGTACCTTTAGTATACTTTGAATAACTACCCTATCACTTTGAAATGGAGAAAATGAAGGTCACCCAGAAATAAAAGAATAGAAATAGAAACAACAGCAACAACAAAAACAAACAAACAAAGCAACAAACCAGAAAACAACTAATTACATATATACAATCAAATAAAGCATCAAATCTTCATGGGCCGAAATAATGTTTGAGAAACTGCCCATTGACAAGCAATGGAATATGTTCTCCTATTAAAGTACTCAACTAAAAGGAATTCTCACCTTTCCTTTCCATGGATTTGTCCCATAGCAACACAAGGTCTAATATTCTAAAAACTTTAATTTTGGCTCTTTTGTCAAACCAACATTTGACAACAACTTGATGTTTGGAAAACTATTGGAGAGCAACATCCCTCTATGCTTCCAGATTGAGTAAACTAGTCAGGCAGACCTCTATCCTATCATTGTTAGAGTAAAACTCTTGCATGAACCAAAGAACAAGTATCTACAGATGAATAGGGAAAATGAGGTCTTGGCCATAGACTAGCTCAAAGGGTGAGTTTCTTAAGGTGACTTTGATCCTAGTTCTATCTGCCGATAAGGAAAACCTCAGTTGTGTATGCCAATCCCTAGGATTACTCTTTAATAACTTCTTAATTTCCTCCAATAGATTCTTATTAGTAGACTCTGCTACACCATTACCCTATGGATAGTAATTGGAAGAGTATTTCAACACGATTTTATGCTCATATTCCCACTAAATAAATTTTGCAGAAGAAAAGGTAGGGCCATTATCACATACCAGGGCCAATGGTATGTTGAGACTATAAAAATCTTATATTTTTTCTGGCTTTTACTCATGTTCCCCAGGAGGTTCCCACATCATAATTTCATAAGTGGTACAAATTGTTAAGATTTGTGTGACCAAATCCATTTCATAATCTATGTTCACCAATGATCGCACCAAAATGACCCTCGACACATATATTTTCCTTTGGTCATTGTTAAGCAAGAGTTTCAAACTATTGGTCTGTATTGGCAAGATAAGGGAATTTCTTTCCGATCAACATACCACAAATTCTCAGCTTAAGCATTTTTTACATATCAACAAGAAGTAAACTGAGTTATATCGATGGGAGGTCATGGAGAATGCATAATCGGTAAGAAAAAATTTGTCGTCATACCGATGAAAGTTATTGGCAAGAACAAAATAGTTAGAGTGAAATTTCTAGGTTGGGTTGACCTTTTAACTCATACCGATGGAAATTTCATCAGCAAGACAAACTTTATTTCGTTGATGAGACAAAAGAATAACCATTAGGAAGACTTGTGCAATCGGGATGAATCACACATATCTCGCCGACCATATTGGTTATGCCAATAATAATTTTTTTGGAAGGAATATTGCCGATCAATATGGATAAAGTGAAGCAGTATATGGAGGTTATCAGAGAAACATGTACAATCAGAGTGAATTTTTTTATTCTTTCAGACCTCACATATTACACTGATGAAAGAAGTTTCAAGAAGAGTCTGGCCGACCCATCCAAATGAAAGAAGTAGTAGATAGTTTAGAGAGACTAAATGACATCAAAGTAAATTTTCATTCTCTTGGTGATGGTTTTTGTCATGCTGAGGATAGTATAGAGGGATCAATATTCTTTAAAGTAACACTAGCCGATGATTAAAAAGGGATTCTAATGATCTAGAACAATTACAAATCAAGGTAACTTCACAATAATCTCCTTGAAGTGGTATGTGTTAGAAAGCAAGAAAGAGGTCATTCATGTGGTATTGGTGGAGGAATCACTTGGTCTTCCCAACAAAGGAGAATAAATCAAATGTTGCTTCTCATTGAAGAGATATTCGGTTATGTCTTGGCAATCAAATAATTCAAGGGTGGCACCAAAATGATGTACAATTTGGCCAAGAACCAAAAGAGTGTCACCGATATGATCTTGTCATTTTGACATTTCAAAATTCAAAAGACCTGCTACATTCACTCACAGAGGATGACATTAATGGCCGCACGAATGCAAATTATGTACATATCTAAGATTTGAGAAGAGAATAATCAAAAGGGATTTTCAAAATTTGCAGCAAGAAGGACAAAGGATTGGATAGAAGCCAAAATTTTAGTGCGGACAAAAATCTACAAGTAAGTTCCTTTGAAGTTGAAATTTAAATTCAATCTTGTTATATTGAAAATGGAAACGTCAAGCTCTGAGAAGACAAAGGGTAGAAAACAACAAGGTGAAAGTAGTCAGCCAAAGGGTAAAAAATAGAAAATTGAAACTAGTGACGAACATAAAACAAAGGAGAGGAAACTAAACCAAGACCTCATTGACCAATTACCTGGTTTAGGACCAAAGGCCAGAAGGTCCACATAGTTGAGGGTTGATGTTGAGAGGTTAGAAGATAAATGTGCACATGTGGGTGATATATGGACCCCTGTTAGGGGATATGAACTTTTTATTTTCCATTATGGTCGAAGAAATAGGTTCGAACTATTATGCAATCCATGGAATTTCAATTTAGGAAAACTTGTTGTCCCTAATGTATTCGTAAATATTAACCTTATAAAACTCCTGGAAAAACAATATAGCCCTGATTTGAAAGCCATATGCGACTTGCAAGGAAATCCCTTTATACATTTGTCAAAAATTGCTCTTTGAAGTGTTCAATCTAGATGATACCTGCAATGAGCCCATAATACATGAGGATTTAGAGAAAGAGTATTGGAGAATGGACACTACTTATAAAGGCTGGAGATTGCCACTACATAGACCCAAAGATGATGGGAATTTGGTACCACTTGAAGATGGGGATGGACATCCTTTCCATGTCAACCTGTTTGAGCCATACATGAAATATACCTACTTCTTAGTAGGGAAAGTAATGGGAACTGAGGTCCCTAAGTTCATGTCTATAAGGCTGATGGTAATTATTGCAGATGTACAATGTCACAATCCAAGGCCTTTTGATTACGCCTCACATATTTGCAAGGAGATTGATTCAGCATTAACAACCATAAAAAATGGTTCTCCTATAATCTATTTCAAACACTACTCCCTTCTCATGCATATGGCATTGTATTATGGGAAAGAATTAGGGTTGTGGCCGAAAGAAATGAGAATAACACAATTTGACAAGGAAGGTTAGCCATTGCCAGTGCAGTTATGGACTGCCATATGGGATAGTAGATTTGTGAGTTCTTGTTATGTACATTTTGAGGAGCATTTTGTCAAAGTACTGTACAAATTTTTCAATCATCCATGTGATCATTCTTTAACTAATGAAATTAAGAGATTTCTGAGGCCAAAAGATTTCAATGAATCAACAACTATTGGTCAAAATTGGGGTGATTGGTACTATTATGATGATTCCACAATGATTAGGGTGTATGGCTTCGAAGGTACACCTTTCTTTCTTCCAAGAATAGTACCAGATAGAATTGCATATTTGGAAATTGTTAGAGAACTGGATTACTCTAGTGTGATAAATTTTTTCTTTTGAGAAACAATCATTTATGACAAGTACACTATGTTTTGGAGATTTCATTGTCTTGTCTAAGGAAGGATATAATTTTATTTTAAATAAATTATCTCAATTCAATTTGAAGAAAGCAGCACTAAGAAAAGGGTTTAACCTTGAAGGTTACATTGATTTTGCTAGGAAGAAGGTAAATTTAGGTGGACATGCTCATATACCTTACCCACAAGAGGACATAATTAGAAACATGGAAGAAAGGGAGGTACGATTAGCCATTGATGAATACAACATAAAGATAATGGAAGAGGTAGAAATGCTATCCTCTAGTGAAGAGTCTTTTGGTGAACAAGAACCTCAAGTTTCAACTAAAAAGATTCCAAAACTAAGAATAGAAAAGTATCGGTCTCCAAACAGAGAGCAAGAGGTTGAGGAAGTGTCTGATGCAAATGAAAGGCAATTAGCCTATAGGTATTTTGTTTCTGATGATGAGTTTATCAAGTCTTTTGAATTCAGGTCATTTTTGTATAAGAAAAAGGGGAAAGCAATCAGGGAGTCTGTTGTAGATATTACTCCTAGCAATGAGGCAAAACTACTGAAAACCTTGAAGTCAGATGTGGAGAATGAAATGAAAGATGACCCCAGAAAAGGGAAGGAGGTTATTGGAAGAATCTGGTGTTATAATATTTCCTAGCTTGTATTTGAATTCAACTCTTGTCTTTGGTAGTTTTTTACACAATAATGGTGCAACACACAAGTTAAGCCCTGAAGGAGTTACACAAGTGTACACAGGGTCGAAGTACAACCCTAATGAAAATTCTCTCATTATTTGGGCTTTGTATCCCCCACATAGGAAATCAGTTATAATTGACATAGAAAAAGCTTTTGGCCATGTGATGACATTAAAGTTTGGAGAAGTGGATACAGTTGCAACTGCTGACATTGGCATCAATGCTGCCAAACTGAATAAAGCACAAATCCAAATGTTGGTCAAAGAAAGGGATATGTACATAATGAGTAATGAGAATATTCTTAAAGAGAATGATTTCCTAAAGGACATGGTGAAGGGTGCAAAGTTATTGACTCAAGGAGAAAGCTCTCAGACAAAGGACAAATGGGAATAATTAGATATATATGCTTAAGCCAAATTTGATACACTTTTTGTGGTATTTAGGAAGAGACAATCCAACTTAATGGTTTGAATGAGAAAGTTCTGGGGAACTCATTCAAAGAGTTATGCTACAAATCAAGAGCACAAAAGGATCAGTGACATAATTCAAGAATTTTTTTAGGAAATGTAAAGGAGAGATACTTTTGATAATGAAGCTATCACTATTGCCAAGGAGATCATAAGAAAACACAAGGGTTACCATGAGGAACTCCAAGGAGATGCAAAGGGATTTTTTGATGCTACAAAGGAAGGGATACCAACGTTGTTTAAAAGTGATGGAGAGTTAAAAGACAGGACCAAATGGATCAAAGAATGTAGGTTGATGTTACATAAAACACTGGAAGTGGCCACAAGAAAAGACTCAACATTGAATGAAGCATGTGAGCAGATGGAAAAGATGGTGATAATGGAGATAGCAGCTAGGAACGCATCAGAAGATGCTGATACTCATACAAGAAAAAGATTATTTGGATCACTTCTCAAAAGTCCATTTATGGCTAACTAGAGCCTAAATTCATTATGTTAATTGTTGTTAAATTCAAAAGGAACTCATGAAGAGGCATGTCCTCTTTAAAGTATTGATATATAAGATAGACATTTGGTAGTTGATAGGGATATAGGCGAATAGGGAAATAGATAGATAGCAACAGATTTTCATAATGTTTACATTACAAAAGACTATGATGCAAGCATAAAATTTGGAGGAAATTAATGAAAGATCTTTGATTCTGTGGCTTCACATTAGTGTCAATTATTTGTTGTTTGGCTTCACATTAGTGTCAATTATTTGTTGTTTTAAACAATTATCTGGTTGTCTCCACTGTGTTATTTCTCAGTTATTTGAATTTGTCTATCCAAGTTGGTATTCAAATTCATCAGACACATTTGATGTTCTTGTGTGATTGGGTTAATTGGTTTCTATTAATGAATTAAATCCTTTTGACTAATCACAGTAACTTGGAAGTAGCACTTGGATCATTAAGAAGAGTCTTATATTTAGGATTGCCATTTTGTCTCCAATTTGATATTATCTATTTTATTGCGTGATTTATTCAATTGGTTCCTTCAAAGAAGGATTAAAATTCTTTTAATAATTCATAAGTAACCTAGTTGTATCAGTTGGATCAATAAGTAGAGTCTATCAATCACTTTTTTGCATGTTTATACAAGATATAAACAAATATAAGGGTGCCAAATAATTTGAATTACAACCAATATAAGTTAATCATCCTAGGTTCTCATTGACTCTGCCCATCCAACAAGGCATTGGTCTAATTCATATCTCATTACATATCACTTGACTCATCCATTTAGAATTCAAAAGATCCAATTACCTCAATAGGAAAAGTAGTTAATAATTCATTGTCTACTCCACATTTCATGCCATTGTGGGTAGATTCCCCAATCCAAATAGATCACATAATTTTCCTGAGTCATCAAGGTTCACCCACCTAGGTTTTGTAGAGCCTGAAGTGTAGGGAGTTAGTAACTATACTCCGTTCATTGGTTCAATAATGTTGCAATTCTGACCATAGATCCTAACATCCTCTTAGGATTTGTAACTTGCATTTTTGAGATCCAACACAATATTCCAAACCTAGTAATGATATATTCGTTTAAGAATTTGATGACAATGTTAGTGGTGTTATTCTTGTAAGGCTGAGCTTTAGTCTAGCAGGTACAATAATCTGTTGTTGTCAAAATAAGCTTGTGACCTACAAATGAATTCAAATTAATCACCCCAACAAAATCTAATGCCCATTGGGAAAATGGTCTTACCTCATATACTAGTTGTAGGGGCATCGTAGGATTGCGTTCCCTAGATGCGGAAGTCTGACATGTATGATATGTCGTAACATGTTGGTGGGAATCGTGAAACATGTGGGGCCAATAATAGCTCGATCTTAGGATTTGGTGTGCCATAGAATCAACAGAACCGTGTCCAATACCATGTCTACCATGAAATTCAACAATGGCCTATTTTTCTTGCTACTAGTCAAGGCACCATAGATAGACACCTTTAAAATTTATTCTATACAAAGCTCCCCCTTTGAGCATATAATGAGAGATCTTTAGTCTCAATTCTCTCCTCTGAGTGGTGTTCATTCCATCTAGGCATTTTTTATTCAACAGTAGGAAGATCAAATCTGCATACCAAGGATCACTTGTAAATGATTATACAGTGTATTGTTCACAAGTAATCTTGGTATCAACATATGCCATAGCCTTGGATAAGCCTTGTCCTCTAAACAACTTCATCGAGTGGATTTCAAGGTCAAATTCTTGCAAAATTTCCATCCATTTTCCTCATCTTTCTCCCAGCTCACTCTACATAAGAAGAGACTTCATTGTAGGGTCAAGAACTATGGCAGTGATCTGGCTATGGAGAATATAATGTCTGAAATTTTTAACTACTCACACCAATGCAAATGCCTATTTTTCCAAGGATGGGTATCTAATTTTAGCATTCTTAAATGGAGAACTCATAAAATAAATTCACCTTTCATCTCCTTCGCCTTTTTGTTGTGTCAAGATAGCAACACAAGAATGATCAAATGTGAAAGAATAAATATAAAAAGGCTTTAGATAATCGGGGCTAGTTAGAACTGGTGCCTCTGAAATAGACTATTTAATCTGTGACAAGGAAAAATTAGCCTCATTGCTCCACTTAATATTTGAATCCTTCTTCATCATTTCATTAAGGGGTTTGACGATCTCCGCAAACCCAGTTATGAATTTCCTTACAAAATTTATCATTCCGAAGAAAGATCTCATCTCCTTTTTGTTTTCTTGCATAGTTAATTTCATAATGAATTCCACTCTATCTGGGTCAATTGAAATCCCCCTTTCTGATATTATGTGGCCTAGTAATTTTCCTTCTAAAACTTCAAACACACACTTCTTCAGATTAAGGGACACACCATAGCTTATGAATTTTCCAAGGACCTTTGACAAATCTGCAATGTGGTCTTCTCTATCCTTGGAAAATACAGTTAAATCATCCATATATATGATAATACACTTACCTACCAAATCCTTAAATTCCACATCCATTGCATGTTGAAAGGTGGCTCCAGCGTTGATAAGACCAAACAAAATCCTCCAGTGGGAAAATGTCCCCCACTTGGTAGTGAAGGTGGTCTTCATCCTATCCTCGTAGTTAACCATCACCTAATTGTACCCTAAATATCCATCTAGGAATGACATCATCTACAAGTCGTTAACTATCTGCAACACCACATCAAGGGAAGGAAGAGGGTAATTGTCCTCTAAAGCTTTGTTGAGGTTTCGAAAGTCGATGCATAACCTGATTTCTCCACTCTTTTTACAAATAGGGACCGGATTAGTGACCCAGGTCGAATGCCTTACTAGAAAAATTATTCTTTCCGACAGTAACTTTTGTACCTCTTTTAGAATTAAGGGCTCAATCAGGGAATTCACTGGGTGTTGCTTTTGATAGAAGGGCTTCGTTTCAGGTTTCAAAGGGATAATATGTGTTATTACTGAAGTATCAAAGGTTTTCAAATCTTTGTACCCCCAAGGAATCACTGCGATATATGCTTTCAGTACTTTCAGGATTTTATCTCAAATGTGTTTTGGGCAAGTTTTTCCAATAAATACATTTCTCTTAGGGTTTGAATTTACCAAGTTGGCTAACTCATACTTCCCTCCATCAGTATCTATAGGTAACTTTTCACGGGCTCGAGGATCAAAATTGAAGATTCTTTCAAGTGCTACCATTCCCTTGGGAATGTTGTTGGTTTTTAGGTTAATTATTCCCTTTGTGTCACAATTTTCAGGATCCCAATCTCCCTGATCTCTATCTAATTCATCGATAATTTGTCCCTCAAAGACATCTGAACTTTCCAAGAAGGAAAGTATATGTTGATCATCATCAAAGACCTAGAAATGTTAGATGTTGTCTGGAATGGTTGGGATTGAGACTAACTCCATTGAGAATCTCTTCAACTTAAAATCCTACATGGGTTCCAAGGTACTAGCAACAACAAGTGCATCTGCAATCTAGTTATCTTCTCTAGGAATTAATTTTATTCCAAAAGCATCAAAGTATTCTATCAAATTCCATATCCTATTCCTGTATGAAACTAACCTCTTGTTATGGCATGTGTATTGGCTACGAACCTGCTTGACAATTACTTCAGAATCTCCCATGAATTTCAAAGTTGTAACCTTCTTCTAATGCATGAACATCAGTACCCTGGCAAGTGCTTCATATTCTATAACATTATTAGTACAATTGAACTACAACTTGTAAGAAGCAAATTATTTTTTCCCTTTCAGGTTTGTTAGTTCAATTCCAGCTCCACTCCCTATTTTGGACTTGGAACCATCAAATTTGAGGATCCATAGTTGATCTTGGGCTAGGATTTCTTTCTTAGGGTGAGCTATAGGTGATTTCTTGTAAGAAATAAGTGGCAACTCAGACTAGTTCAAGACGTTTAGATTTGGGGACTGCTGCGAATGATGATCATCAAAAATTTCACTCAGATTTAGAACATGTGCAGACACTACTTCCTACATCTGATCTTGATCAGTGGTTTTACAGTTGGGTATTGTTTTGAGAAACCCCTTGGGAATTGGAAGGTTAGCAGGGGTGGGTGTGTCAGACAATTTCTGAGATTCCTCAACCTTATCTCCTAGATTAGAAAATAGAACCCGAGTTTGTCTAGTTCGGCGAAAGACTTCTTCTTGGGTACTATTCATCCATGTCAAAATAGTGGCATCTCTAGCCTCAAATGGAAATTGATTTAGAGATGTTTTGGGATGGTGTTCACAAGTCTCTCCTGATTGACAAACATGGTTCAAAATGTCTATACAAGGTTGACACGTCAACTCAGAATGCCTTTGGAAATGGACCCTGTACTAGTTCAAGAGTGACAAACTCCATAAATCAACCTCCTCTCCCAAAACTAGCCTATCTTATTGCAATTTTCTGATTAAAACTTGTTGGTTGACAGTGGTCATAGGGTTATTGTGCACTAAAGGTTGTAGGATATCAATATTAAAAATTGAAAAGGCCATGATTTCTTGCCTCCTATACACTCCTATCTTAGTTTCAAAGTAGGCTACTTCGTTAGGACAATCATACTCTATGATCATATGTTTTAGATAGGGCTCGCTTTTGATCCTAATCTGAGTTGCTACTCCTTTCCAGGGAAGCCACATGTGTGAAAAATCCAAGGATAGATAACCCCCAATGCTTTTCATCAAGTCCCAACTCAAGAGCATGCCATATGTCTCAGGGATATCAACTACCTGAATATCCATGTAGGTCTAGATCCGCAGGTCTGATCCAATCTACAGATGTACATTAGATTTAGTTCCCCTACCACGTTAACCTCAATTTTATCTAACTGTATTACTTTCTTATGAGTCTAAATGAGATTTAGACCCAAATTTTTGCAAATAGAGAAAGGCATAACGTTACCTGAGGCTCTAGAATCCAAGAGGCATTATGTAGATTCTTTCTAAAGATTCTCAAACTTAAGAGGAAGGGGGGGTCCTGGTCTTACCCTTGTACAAGACCACATTCATGTCAGTAGTTGGAATTGCCTTATTCTTTCCTTTTGATTGATTTTCCTCTTCCAAAGCTCCCAACATGATGTTACGTTGGGTAGGGAACCACTTCAAGATGTCAAAGAATGATAGAGAGGTCTTTTGTTTCTGCATTTCTGAAATGAAATCGAATTCCATGTCATTATTCATCTGATATTTAGGAATAAAAGTTGAATTACCTTTGTGTTGAAATTCAAGTGGGCCTTTTGGTGGGGGTGGGTTGTTTTCAACATTTTGGTTAGGGGGAACCATGGTGTTAGGAGGGGCAGATGTGGTGAACGGCCCCTTGCTCTGATTTCTCAAAAAATGACCTCCTTTGGCTTGGAAGGCCTGAGTGTCATATACATCCTCTTCTGGTTCATTTGCCTCTTTCTTGGGGAAAGGAGATCCCTCGTCATAGACCTCATAATCCATGGTTGTATCCATGGATCCACCACTTTTGTTGGGAGCACCCTATAGTGGGGCATCAGCTTGTGCAGTCTTAACCATTTTTTCCATCTCTGGGCAGTTAACTTTAGAATGTGTTGTAGTGTCATGCAACTTACACCAATTAGTAATGAAATTCAGATCTGTGACATTTGCAATGTGTGGTTTATCATCACTGGCTTGATAATTGTGGGGAAATCCCCCATTGTTTGGTCCAATGTTCCACTGACTATTATTATTAGACCTCTAGTTGTATCCCCTATTTTGGTTATGATAGTTTTGGTTGGGGAAGTTCTAACTGAAAATTCCTTTGATTTTGATTAGCATTCTGGTTGGAATAATTACCTTGGTTGGAATACCCTCCCTGATTCTAGTAATTTTGGTTTTGATTTTGATTTTGAGGGGGGTTATACTTGAGTTGTGCCATCTCATTGGTCACCTATGATAATGTTTTCTTTAGAGTTTCTAACTTTTTTTTCAAATGAGTCGTATGCTCACTTTCTGTAGTAGCTACAATAGACGAATGTGCCATGGGGTTGGATCCTCTAGCATGATTATGAGAATTTTGAGTTTGGTGGGGAGAATCTAGAGTCCCACTATTAAAGAATGGTAGTGGGGGTGGAGTTTGTAACTCAACTGAAGGTCCATATGTAGAGTGGGACATCCCTAGGATTGTATTGAACAAAGGAGTTGGATTAGGCATATGATATCCTAAAGAAGGAAAAGCCCCACCTAAACTCCCTACTTGTGAACTTATCTGCTGCTGCAATTTAATGGCAAGGTGATAGACTTTAGACTAGGAATTAGTATCTGGTGGAAGGTAAGTTCTTTGCAAAAATAATTGATCAACAGGTCTATGGCCTTTAAGTATGCTTGGATGGTGATATTCTCAGCCACCAAGTATAGGTCTTGTAAGCGACTGTACATCCTCTGGAATCATGTATTAAACAAAGGAAATGATTCGTTTGGTTCCTTCCTGATTGTAGAAAATTGGTGGTATAAGATAGCAGGGTCGACATAGACCCAAAATTGGTTAATAAAAGCATCTTCCAAATTTGTCCAACTCAGGATGGACTCGGTAGGTAGGTTTAGATACCAATTGTAGGCCATATCCCCCAACGAGTAGGGGAATAGTCTACATGCAACATCATGGTGTTCAATTTGAGCCTGAGTACAGGCATCTTTGAATGTCTGTATGTGCTCTTCAACACTTCGTGACTCTCCATGAGCATACCTAGGGAAAAATTTCTATGGATTTTTAGGCATTTGGTGTATGCCACTAGGAATAGTTCTTAGTGGCGAAGGATTATTGGCAAAAAATTCCATGGGTGGCGATGGATTTGGTTGTTACAGTTGTGGGATTAATGGAAATCTGGGTGGAGTGCAGGGTGGTGTTAACGGTTGTGGGATCAAAACCCTACGAGCTCTGGGTCTGACAGGGGTTTGGAGTTCAACTAATGGTTCTATATTTCTAGCGGATTCGAGAACTCTTTCAAACCTATCGACTAAAAAGGACCCAATTCACTCTAGTTTGTTCTTTTGTGCCCTCCTTCTAGCACCAGTTTAGTTGATGGTTAATGTAACATAGCAACATTAAAAAAAAATATTGCTACTCTATTTCTCCTAAAAAAAGATAAATAATCTAAAACCATTTATCTTCCAAGGTCTCTATAGTTGGTTCTCAACTATGTTGTCATCATTCAGTGGCCTATGCAACTGTAATGTACAAGGGGCTTGGTGGTAAAGAGTACAAACTGAATAGTACAAACTAATCTAATGTTTTGGGGGTGTAAATAAATAGAAAAAGATAGAACAAGGCTTAGGACAACAAAACATGAACACAAATTTCTTTTTAATTCAAACATGTAAACTTAGTAATGAGCATTTTCTTAACCAACTAAAACCATAGAATAACACAATCTACAGAATAATCCATACCATTTCATTCATTCACAGTACAAATTTAAAGCATACAACCATTCCTCATCACCTATTTTTTTAAAAACCTTCGTTTTCAAATGACAAAATATCACAAGCTCATTACCAAAATTAACAGATCAACAAATATAGAGAAACATCATCCACAGATAATTCAATGAAATGGCTTCAGATTTTGAATCTTCTATTGATTTTCATCAAATAAGAGACATTTATGCACAACAAATCTCACTGGCATACTAATGACCATTGTTCATTAACATTATCATTAAACTAACAAAATTTTGAAAATAAAATAAATTACATTAAATCTATAAAAGTATTTTTGAGTATCTTTGCATAAAAGCTGTAAAAACAATAAATTGTATCTAATCTCTCATTCAGGTAGTTAATCTGACTTCAATTAGCCGAACTTTACAATAAGGAGAGAATTTTTACATATAGAAAAATTTAGCATCAATTCCTCCTATAAAAAATTAAGATCCATAATCTGGGGCCCAAATCCACAATTATAGGGACACCCAGTTAATTCCAAGTATTTGTCTCTGCTGAAATCGCTTGAGTTGAATAGATGCACCACTTGCTCAAAAAATTCCCTAAAAGTACTTCTATCAAAAAGATAACTATAACACTTTCTTTACTTGTCACTCTTGTGAGAAGCCCCACGATACTCATCATAATTGGAGAAGACTTGTATTAGCATATCATCATCTGGCCCATCAACCCAGTTAGCTTTAAATTTTGATTCTTCAAATTTTCTCTTTGTTACAACAATAATTTCTCTTAACTGAGCAATGTCTGTGACTACCCACCGCATGTCATATCTGATATCTACCAGCCTATCCATGAGTGTCAGCTCAACATTATCTCCTTCTTTCATTATCCTATCGAGCCTTTCCTCCCAAGAATATTTTATGTCTCCTAATGATTCAAGTCTATGATCTGGAGGTAAATTTTTATCAATAAGCTTTGCAATAATATCTTCAAAAATGCTTGCTTGTTCCTGTATCTCATGAATGCTCTTAAGCATGGATATTCTTTGTTCAAGAAGATTTTGTGTTTTGAAAATAGATACATTAATGGATTTTGAAATAAAATCAGGGCCTTCATCACCCAAAATCTATGACTGAAAAAATTCTTCATCAGAAATCTTGTCCAACACCCTTAGTTTACCCAAATATTTCCTAAGCTTCTCTTCTTCTTCCCACCATTCTTTTATAGATTCTTCAATGGTTTTAACTGATTTAAGGCCCCTGATATAATGTTTAAATCCTTCATCCAAATTCTCGTCCATGTTAGATTTAAAAGTATTAAACCAGTTATCAAACCATGTGGCCTTATTCACTTCATTTAGACCATCCACCTCTTTTTTGCTTATCAAAATAGGGACCTCTAACGATGCAGGCTGTTTAGGAGTAGATGGAATTAACTCCTTCAGAAAATTCTTCATTTTTCCCACTTTCGCCTTAGGCTCATCCTTGGAATGCTTATCCTTAATCAATCTTTACTTGGTGGTGGTGGCAACAATATATATCAAATTTATTTTCTGATTTTTGGTATGCTTTCCTAGATTAACAGTACTTATCTAATAATCTTCGGGCTGCAATTCTCTATCATCTTTATCAACAATTGGGGTAGCAATTTCTTCTACCAAATCTCCTTCAATAGTCAACTTGGTTGAATGTACAACATGATGCTTTTTCCTTGAATTTACCTTATCTATTTGTGTTCTCATCTCATCCCACATTACTGGCTAAGTTTGTACTTGCTACCTCTTTTCTAAATTCAATTTTAGCCAAGTGGGTACAACTGGCTGAGTGGCTACTTGCTGAACATTAGGAGGTGTCAAGGACAGAGGTGCAGAAGAAATTGTTCCAATGGTTTGCTGAGAAGCAACCTTTTGTAAATCCTCTTGCTCCTTCTGTAACCGTTCCTATTCCTTTCTCTCATTCTCAACTCTTATTTCTTCTATCTTTCTTATTTCTTCCTCTTGTCTAGTAGCCTCCTCTTCATCTTTTAGCCTTTGTTGCTCCAATTCTTGGGCCCGAAGCTCTTCATATGCTGCCTTTTCTTGTGCAACCTTCAATTCTCGTTTGAGAGCTTCTTCTTCTACTTTCTTCAGTGCTTCAGCTACTGCCTTTTCCCGAGCTAGCTCTTAAATTTTCCTCCTCTGTTCTTCTTCTTTTTTGGCGGCCTGTTCAACAACTAACTTCTAGGAACTTTCTATCAATTCTTCTTGCTCTTTTTCAATTAATACATCATTTAGTTCCACTTCTGCACTATGTAGACTATCAACTTCAAACCTGGTTTCTTATTCTCCTTGTTCCTCCTCAACTTTCCTTAGATATTATTCCCATTCAGGTCCTTCTCCTTCTTGAGATGGAGTTCTTTCAAAATTTGAAGAAATATCTACTACATCAACCACAACATGTCTTTCCTTTTCAATAGTTGTAGTTCCCAATGTTGATGGCATGGTAGGAGCACTTTCCTCAGTTCATGGAGGAACAACATGTCCTCCAAAAATATCTTCACCAGGGTGAACAACAACTAAGGATGTGGTAACAAAACTTGAAGTAACCCCACAAGCATCCGCCTCATAAGTAATCTTTGCTTTACGCAAAGCATCATCAATTTGTTGTGAAGAAACATCATCTTCCATTTGAGGAGGATCTTATATGGCTGCTTCCACTGTTGCAACACCTTTCTTCAACCTTTTATATTGTTTAGTCTCTGTGGATGGAGTGGGGTCACTGCTAAAATCTCTTTTCTTTGACACCCCAACTCTTGGTTGTTTTAAATGGAGTTCAATCCATTTTAAGCTCTTGTTTACTGCTCCCCATGACACTTTCCTGATCTTAGTCTCTTCTTTTTCTACCCAATTAATGGGATCCAAAATTTATGTAGCCACTTTTTCCATATCATACCAAGGATCAAGTGTGATCCCATCATCCATAGTGCCTTTAGGAATATCAATTTTAACATCAAAATCCCTCATCTAGGGAATTGTTAATCTCTCATAGCCCATTTTCATTTAAACTGATCCTGAAGGTTGGCCAAAAAATCTTCAAGAAGTGGAATATGCTGAGGAAATTGAGAAGGGTAGAGTGCAAAATTTTTTCTCTTAGGATCAAACTTTTTCCTATAAGTATGCTGCTGCAAATTTAAAGCCTGGTTCCTTTGTTGCTGAATTAGCCATTACCAAAGAAGAACAAGAATAGAATCCCAATTTCAAGGGAAAAGGATGTGCAACAGACTTATGTTGTGAGGAGAACACAACATTTACTTCTGCAGCTTGCTTAGCAAACTCCATTAGAATCCACCTATCACCACAACATCTTGGAAAATTAAAAAGCTGGCCATCAAAACCAAATAACCTGAAATAAGTAGTTTTTGGATATTGAATAAACCAATACCCTCATTCTTGAATGAACTCGATAGCTTCTCGCGACAATCTGAAACTATTGTCACCTGTGAGTTAATTTATAACAACATACATAAAAGCATCACTGAATCTTTTAAAGTGCTTCTCTGACTCCTTATGCTCAAGTTGGTCATAATTTTCCCAAACCTTCTTTTGATCTGGTCCATCATCCATTGAACCTTGAGTGTTCAATCCAGGAAACCTTCCAATCCTTGTTGCACAGTACATGACATAAGAAGACATTAAAATGTCTTAGTCTATGTTACTTTGAGGAGTTTGTCATGAATGTTATATGAGATAATTTTCCCCCAATATAAGCATTGCTTTCCATCTAGAATCAATTGGATGAATGAAAGAATCTAGTATTCAAAGACATGAGAATTTGATTTTCCAAAAACCTTGGCTAGTAGTGCGATAATATCCCCTATATCTTCAGAAAAATTTGACCTCTTGGGATTAGGTGGCACTTTCTTTACTATTTTTTTTCTTTCTTCAACCACCATTTATTGATAAATCAGTGATAACATGTATAATCATGGTTGGGGTTAAATCAATGATAACATTACCCCGAGCATCAATACATTATCTCTGAGTAGGATTATACGTTTGTGTAGTAGTTAGAATAAAATTAGGACACTGCACAACAATAGGAAAATTAGATACATGAGCTTGCCCTGACTATACAATTCTCCTTGCTCGTGGGGTAGCATCCTCTGAAAATGTATCTGTGTGGAACTGCTCCAAATCCATATATCCCACCAATGTGTAAGTTATGTTCATGATCTCAGAGTCAAACTTAGATGGAACAAGGCTCCCATGGAACTTATACTTCTTAGTGAGAGGCACTTGTTCTAGTTTTAATCTCTTAGCTCTTGCTCTCTTTGATGTTCCCTCAACAGGCACTTCCTCAGTATGTATTTCCTCTTTGGAGTGAGATATTTTTTAGCTATCCTACAATTTTCCATTATTAGGCAAAAAGGAAAGATATATGAGGAGTATTTTAAACATAAGAATTCATATGACATCGCATTAATTCAAGTTAGAATCTAATTCAATAAGTTATTTCATAATTTTTAGGCTTTGGGTTCAGAACATAACCTGTATCAATGGGTTATTTTCAGGTAGTTTTGCAGATTAGATTAATAAACAAAACCCAAAGAAACTATGGAATACAAAGAAAGCTTAAAACATAAACGATTATACCAGATATTAGTTGCTTCCATGATTCACCTACATAGCACCTTCTAGCTTGCAACGTATGATTGTTGCCCTCAAATTTATATGTGTGAGAAAATGCCTATGACTATGTCCTATGCAAGTTTTGAAGGATTTGATGACTAAATGCCTATGACAAATGACTATGCTTATGAAAAAATAATCAAATTAAATAAGATAAATGCCAAGTAAATTCTAAGCATGAATGTCTAGATTAATGAAGTCATCCCAAGAATGTGAGAAAATTGGCATTTTATAGAAAATGCAATTTTGGACGGACAGACGAGATTAAAAGCTGACAAAGCTTAACATCAGTGGACAAGATTTCATGTGACAAATCCTTAATTAGGGTTAGGGAAAAATCATTAAATGAGTGATCAAGATGTCATTTGATAAAATCAAATCGGCGATCGAGAATAAATGTGATAATTAGTCAAAAGATAAAGATTTTTGAAAATCAAGAAGATAAAGACTGCTTGATTTGTAAGATTCAAAAAATCAAGAGGATAAAGGTTGAACTGAAAAGAAGATTTGAAAAATCAAGAATTTGCTCAATTACTTGATTTTTGGAAGAAGATTACCATTTTTAATTAAATAAATTCAAAATATGGATTTTGTCTAACAATAAATAATCAATTTTCAGATTATTTACTAAAATGAAGTGATAGTTAATAAAATGAAATCATTTTAAATAATTTCATTTATTTAAAATGAGAGAAATGTTAAATTAGGTAATTAAATAATTAAAGATAATTATTTAATTTAGAGGATTATGACCAATAATTAAATAAATTAATAAATTCATTTAATTATAAGAATTAGTGACATATTAAATAAATAAATAAAATTGATTTATTTAATAATCAAGAAGACATAAATGAATAAAGGCAATTAAATAAATTAAGAAATTTATTTAATTGTAAGAGGACAATAAACCCTTAGTGACATATTGAATAAATAAATATAATTTATTTATTTAATAATCATGAAGAATACAAGAGACATGAATTAATTAAATAATTATGAATGTGGACCAAGAAAATAATTAAACATCATAATTATGCTAGGACGAAAGATGAAAAATAGAGCTTGCAGGCCTAGGTCATTTTTATGTGTCTACAAAACCAAGAAATTGGCCATTTTAAGCATAAACTGAATTATGTCGGGAGTTGGGATGAAGTCATGACTAGGTACCAAACCTATGTTAACAAAGAGGTTCAGTGTAATTGCAGAGTCCAACCCCGCAGTGTTCAAGAAGCAGGATTAGGATTTGGTCTTGGCCAGACACCTAGACACATGATGGTAACAAGTTGGGTATCAATTTGTAGTCCGATCTCGTAGTGTGATTGGGAGTTAGGATCAGGTCGAGACTAGGAAGTGGTAGCTAGAAAAAAAAATTGATGAAGGGGATCTTGCAGAGTTCTGATCTTGATGTTGAATCGGAAGTCAGGATTGGGTTGTCATTCAGAACTAGACCCATTCATAATGGAAAAGTGTCGGTAGCTTCCTGAGTTTTGATCCTGATAGGATATCAGGAGTCAAGGTCGAGACTTTTTCATGAGCTAGACCTTAAATACACATACTGGGAATGGGTTAACTCCAAGTTCTGATCCTAATAAGATATCGGGAGTTGGGATTGGGGTGTCACTAGGTCACTGTATCAATTGATGCGTTTAATGATTTGGGGTCGAGCCGACTACTGATCCTGATGGTAATGCAGGGGTCTCAAGTAGGACTTGGAATAACACTTAATCAATAATTTAAATCAAACTCATGGTATCAATCTGACCCATGATCCAAATAGTAATGTGAGGATTGAACTAGTGGAGGAATTGAGACCAAGAAATGGACAAACTTAAGTGTTGCTTCGATTCCCAACCCCGAAATACATGTAGGAATCAGTGATTTGTAGGGTGATGATAACGAGGGAAATAATGAATATGATAGTTTCTTAGAATGTGCCTTCAGGACTAGGTTATGTGTGGGATCAAAAACTTTTATGGTCAAAACTTCAAATTTGGTAGTCCAAACCAATCTGACCCGAACTTAGAGAAAAACCCTAGACAACTAGGGCACAACAAGATGGAAAATCCCATGACCAAAACACAATATTAAAATGCAAGAAAATGAAACAATGCACAACGAACCCAAAAAGGATTCGAGGGTGAAGAAAAAAACACCAAAGCGTGCAAAAGAAAATGCAAACATATGAAACAAAGTTGAACAAGAAAAGAAAAACGAAAAACAAGAACAAACACACAAGACTAGAGCAACCAAAAAAGAAGCAAGAAAAAAGAAACAAGGATAAAAATGCAAGCAAGAACACCTACCTTCGAATGTACCCAAGAATTCTAGCAGCACGTTGACAACTTACAAAAAATTCCTCAAACCCTAGCTCGATGTTGCTTGCATTCTCTTCGCCAAACTCTTCAAAGCAGAATGGACGAAAATCGAGGAGCGGCGGGATAAAAACTTGTTCATGCTTGTGAGTGGTTATGGCATTAATTGCGGGTTGGTTAGGTCTCGAGATTCAATCGGAATCATAAATACGAGGTTGCAGGAATGAAGGCAAGTGGGAGTCAGGATTAGGGAATGGAACAAGACCAAACTTTCAAAAGGTACAAAGTTCAGTGGACGACCCACTGCCGAAAACCTGACGAACAAAAAAAACAACACGGGAATTAGAATTGGGTCCCGAGATGAACCCAAAACTTTGAAAAGTTCAAAGCACAAGTCATAGTCATAAGTTTGATCCCAAAAGACAAAAGTAAACGGGAAGCGAGATCAAGACTCAAGAAGAAATTAGAACTTTCAAAAGGTGCAAAGTTCAAATCATGGTAAAAAATATGATCTTGAAATACAAAAGGAAACAGGAAGTGGGATATCAAGACTCAAGAAGAAACTAGAACTTTCAAGAGGTGAAAAGTTCACATCACGGTCTGAAGTCCAATCCTGAAGCAAGCAAAGACAACGAAGAGTCAGACGTTGGGATCGGGCCAAAGATAGGAACAAGAACTTTGAAAAGTTCTTGGTTTTGGTTCTGGTTCAAAACCCAACTCCAACATGAGAAAAATGTACAAGGAAAAAAAGGGGGTCGGGATCGGGCCAAGAGTAGGAACCAACACAAATGACGTGTTGTTGGATCATGTGTAGAGACAACTAGTTCCCATCTATACATAGGAAAGCAGACCATCGACCTTCCAGTTCTGAGATCAGCTAAGTCTGTGAGAGCAGCGATGATTGATGCGGCTGGGTTTGTATTATGTGGCCGATATGCTCGTTATTTGGGCGAATAGGGGACTGTTGACTGCATTGTGTGAGAGATGGCACTCTGAGACATGCTCTTTCCATTTGCTGACAGGAGAGGCTACTGTGACACTAGAGGATGTCTACCGTATTCTCCATCTTCCGATCCGAGGAGAGTGGATCATCTATGACCCTCAACATGATTATTAGACCTTTACAACCTATTATCACGACGAGGGTGCAAGACTTGGCATCGAGGGCTATGATATCCACTGGGAGTTTATGGCAAAGAATTATGGCTAGTTTGATACACTGCTAGCGACATTGATTGGTGGATTCCTGATTCTTGACCGCTGCGGACATGGGTTTCCCATTGGTTGGGGTGATGTTCTAGTGGGCATGAGATGAGACAAGATGATTTATGCCTGGGGGCCTTGTTTGTTAGGCATGCTTTATCATCAGCTCCACGAGGTGACCTACACGAGGGCATAGATCATTGGATGTGGTACTACACTTCTAATGATATGGGCATGTGGCCATATTCTGACCTCCTATCTAGAGACCACAACTAGCAGAGGGGATGTTGTATACGTATTACTATGTTGGTGCTCTACAATAGACGAGGGTCGGAGAGACAGGTTGGTGGCACCATCGGATTGACACCATGATTTCATTCATTTGGAGGCCCTACAGAGACTATGAGCAGTGGGATGATGAGGATGACCATCTCAACCTCTGCAGACAGTACCATTACTTGATTAGGAGGACAGTGTAGAGTCAACTCATCATAGAGATGTATCTGCCACAAAATGTACTGAGACAGTTTAGAGAGCAGTAGGGTGTACTGGTAGGCACAACCGAGTATGCCAAATCTTTGAGGGAGGGAGTCTGAGGTCCACCTATTCCTATACCATTTGTCGTGCAATAGATTGATGGTTTAGTGGCGCAACAGTGGGGATGGAGGGGTGGGATTGTAGATTCGGGACGACCACCGATTATGACTTGTGGTGGCAGGAACGTTGACCAATGCCATTGATAGATCCAGATGGGCTAGCACTGATTGATAGGAGATCAGTGATACCCAGTGTTCCATGAGCTAGACGAGGGGGCAGAGGTAGAGGGAGAGATGGAGGTAGGGACAAAGGTAGGGGGGAGGGAGAGATGGGGATGACAGAGATGATGGTGATGACGAAGGGGATGGACAGAGATGAAGGAGAGATGGTAGGAGGCAAGCTAGGAGAGTGAGACAACGCGCATCAAGAGGGGCACTAGATGCTATCCTAGAGGTAGGCAAGGAGGAGGAGAGAGAGGAGGAGCCTAGGTGGGAGCAGGAGGGTGTAGGTCATGAGCATGTGGTCGAGGAGGAGGCCAGATAGGATCAGGAGGTCAGGGAGGAGGAGGTTCAACCAGAGGCCGAGATGGACGTTGATATGTCGTGAGAGGAGGGAGTCGAAGGAGAGGAGGATATAGGGGAGGATGATGAGGATGAGGCCATTGATGAGGCCGAGAGACTGCTAAGATGGAGCATGGTGGAGGGAGAGGAGGTACCATCCAGCTCGGCATTGCCCCATGATGCCACAACAGACCAGAAGGTGGTAGACTTATAGAGGAGATCAGATGAGAGTGTCGCACAGGTCAGAGCACTGCAGGCAGAGCTAGAGGTGACTTAGGTAGAGCGGGATTAGGCAGTGATCCGTTAGCAAGAGGCAATGCAATGGTGCACAAAGTTTGCACAACTATGTACGAGACCATCAAAAAATATAGCTTGGGATTTTGGCAAGATTAACATATGGCTTGGGTGATACAAGCAGTTATATGAGCATTTTGTGCCAACCGAGATGAGATATCCCACTCTGACCAGGACACAGACAGGTAGTGGCAGTAGGTCGAGCAGTGGAAGTGGTAGCCAGAGTAGTGTAGGGGGCTCAACCTCTTCAGGGCATACTTCGAGTCACAGGTCAGGGGACTCTCATGGGTCATCGAGTTCAGGCCATAGATTAGTACCTAGTCTGCCTCCAATGATAGAGCCTTCAGCCTCACAGAGTCATGTTGCAGTGTCATCACAGATGCATGTTACTATGGAGATGATGCCACCAGTGTCAGTTCCATTGGGTTCACAGACGAAGGTTGCTATAGTTCCACCGATTACCTTAGTGCCAGGCACAAGTCCTCAGTCACCACACTCTTTGCCACAAGGGGATGAGGAGAGCATTTCTTAGGGGCAGGCTTACTATATGTGGCTTCATGTTTCAAACTTTACGTTATGACACATTATGTATTGACTATCGAGCCTATGAGCTCTATTTTTGGGATATCTCTTGACTTTATCCTGTGACATTATATTTTTTTGAGATGATGTTATATATATGATGTGTTTTTGATGTGTCCTACATGTGTGTTATGTGATGTTATTTTATTTATGCACTATGATGTATGATTATGTGATGCCTATGTGGATTATGCATTTATGATGAATAATGGTGTTATTTATATGTCCTGCCATGTATGTCCTATGATGGTTACCTATGGTGTGATATCATGATAATGCAATGCTTATTTATATGTCATGTTGATGTTATGCCATGGATGATGATGATATAATGTATTTATTTGAATGGATTCCATGTTTATGATTATGTTGATGCCTGACTATGTATCATGCAATATGTAATGTAGTGTATATAATTTAATGATATGGATGATGTATGTATGGACCTAATGCAATGTCTATATGATTATGTATGCACTTATGTTTTTGTATGTCACAGGATACTATCGAGAGATGGACGAGAGAAGATAACAAGATAAAAGGAGATGCATGTTAGTTCCTAGACCAAATCCTTCAAAACCTTACCATATGGCTTCAATATTCATAGCTCTTAATCATCATTAGGCAGATTATTGTGATGGCCAACAAACACCATGATATGACATAGATCAAGGTGTGCAAGGGAATACCATCACATAAGACAAGTAGTCATAGAAAAGGATGATCACAACTCATACTAAGGGCATAGTTGCCCCAGTCTTTTTGTCATAACCAGCCATAAGCAGAAAAAGACAAGAAGGACAAGTCATGAAACGCCATTTCTTCTCTAAATCTTGTTTCCAGGACATCCTTGAGAAACTAGCAACATGATTTGACAAAAGGACAAAATAAAGCCATTATCATGATACGTCATTGTTTTTATAAATCCCGTAGTCAAGACATCGCTGAGAAACTAGTAACATGAGTGTCAAAAGACAAGACAAAACGTCATGATACATCGCCGCTTCTCTAAATCTTATTGTCGGAATCTCGCTGAAAAACTAGTAACATGATGAAAAATTAAAAGACAAGTGCCAAGTGTTTGCCAAGTGTGTTTGGATGCCAAGTGTTTTAATGTTAAGATGTTAGGTCTAATGATGTCGAGATGCCAGGGTGTCAAGGTTTTGACAATGCCAAGATGACGAATGTTGAAGGTTGCCAAATTTAGGAAGGACACATCTTGAATAATGTTGATGTCGAGAGGATTGATCTCTAAATGTCAAAAGGGATCCCTCAAAATGCCAGTGACAGTGACAGTGATGATGCCTAGGAAGGACACATCCTAAGGTACAAATGACAGAGTTTGTTCTTCAGAAGGACACATCTGAAAGATACCGATGTTGAGAGGAATGATCCTTAAATATCAAGAGGATCCCTCAAAAATGTCGGATGACAATCACGATGCCTAGGAAGGACACATCCTAAGGCATGAATGAGAGAGATTGTTCTTCAGAAGGACACATTTGAAGAATATTGATGTCGAGAGGAGTGATCCTTAAATGTCAAGAGGATCCCTCTAAAATGTCGGATGACAGTGACAATGCCTAGGAAGGACACATCCTAAGGCATAAATGACAGAGGCTATTCTTCAAAAGGACACATCTGAAAGATAACCAAGAGTTGACAGTTTGGTCAGTTGTGACAATTTGACCTAATTTGATCAAGTTTGGCTGAGTTTGACTTGTGTTGACCAAATATCGATATTGACATGCTGGTGTGTTTGTCATGTTTGAATAAATGATTTCCATACTTTTTTTTAGGAGTTTTCCCATTTGGAAAATGATTTGTCCTGACTTGAATACTTTTGACATGTGTGCTAGTGTAGTGCCATGAGCCCTAATGGACTAACCTAGTGCGTCCTTGGGGGCTCATCAACAAATGGCCTTGCCTACGTCATGCACTCATAGACCTCATAGTTCAACACGACCAATGACTTTGTCTTGATGACCAAAGATTGCATCATGATTTTATTTTGACAAACCTAAAAGGAATGACCTAATGTCTCGGGGACTTGAAAATGAGCCTTGCCTACATAGCAAATGCGCAGAGAGAACATAGTTTGAAAAAATGACAAAGACTAATTGATTGTCATGAAAAAATTTCAATGGGAAATAACTTTGTTTTGCATTCTTGAGAGAATTTGACGTTTGTTGGGGTTTCTTCAGGACATTTTTCAATTTTTAGGTCTTTTTTTTCAGGACATTTTACAATGTTTTTGGTCTTTCTTCAGGACGTTTTATGATGTTTTTGTCATTTTTTACAATGTTTGTCTTTTTTCAGGATTTTTTATGATTACCCAGACCATGCGTGGTACCCACTACAGTCACATGATAATTTTTTATTTTTTTTGCCCCTAATCAGGTCCAAGACTTAGCCAATTTTAAAGGACGTGAAAAGGATATGCATGGGATACCCGATGGACAGTATGCAGGACTTGATGTCAATCATTTTTCAACCATGAGAGGTAGGGTATGATGTCATGGAAAATATCGTGGTGGTGATGAAAAATGTGTTTCATCATAGGCCAAGAGAGATAAATTGACAGTGGATGGTCGAGCAATGATTGACTACACATGGCACATGTTTGCTAGGTTTTTACCATGGTACTTATCCAAAGCGCCTATTTTCCAGGTTTTCACTGTTGGACGAATTATTTCTCTTGACTATTTTTGTCATTTTTTCATTTTTTTGGTGCCACCAAGAGGCCTGTTTTCTAGGTTTTCATCAAGGCAGCAATTTTTTTATCATTTTTCAATTTTTTTTTTGTATTTTTAAACTTTTCAGCTCGACTTTCTGATGCTATGCATAGAACTTGTGGAGATGTAGGCTATTGATAGATTCTATTAGTTTTTCTCTATCTGGAGTCGCCAGCTGAAACGCCCCAGAACCAAAGGAGGATATGATGACGTAGGGACCTAGCCAATTTGGTTTGAATTTTCCAAGTTTTTCTCTGTCTACTTGATTCTTAGGATTCTACATAAGGACTAAGTCACCAATGTTAAACTTCTTGACCATGAATCTCTTGTTATAACTACGACAGAGATAGTTCTGATATGCCTGCAGATGATTCAGGGAATTATGCCTTCTTTCCTCTAGCATCTCCAACTCATGTAGGCGTGACTATCTGTACTCCTCATCATCAGTTAGACCCTTTAGGGAGACTCATAAGGAAGGAATTTCAACCTCGATGGGCAAGATGGCCTCAGCTTCAAAGACCAGGGTGAATGGAGTGGCTCCTGTGGGTGTATGAATGCTGGTGCGGTAAACCCACAAAGCAGGGTTGAGTTGAATATGACAATCACGACCAACATCATTGACAATCTTTTTCAAAATTTTAACAATGGTTTTATTTGATGCCTCGGCTTGATGGTTTCCCTACGGGTAATACGGAGAGGAAAAATGATGTTGTATATGAAATCGCTCACATAACTCATGAACATCTTGGTTCTTAAATGGATGTCCATTGTCAGTGATGATGTATTGCAGAAGACCATACCGACAAATAATGTAGTTAAGAATGAATTTGGAGATTTGTTTTCCGATTATGCATGTTAGGGGGGATGGCTTCGATCCACTTCATAAAATACTCAGTGGCAGTGATGATGAATTTGTGGCCATTTGATGAGGTAGGATGTATCTTATCCATGAGGTCGAGTCCCCATTGTGCGAAGGGCCAAGGAGAAGTGATCGGCTTAAGTTCCTGTGTTGGAGTGTGAATCAAATCATTGTGAATCTAGCATTGGCAAAAAGTCCTGACATATTCTAGTGCATCTTTCTCAATGGTCGGCCAATAGTACCCAAGTCTTGTTATCTTCTTGGCCAGAGTAGGACCACTCGAGTGAGACCCACATATACCCTCATGTACTTCGTGTAAGGTTGTGTGTGCTTCGTTGGTGTTGAAACATCTAAGGAGGGTGTCGCTAACGATGGAATCTCTTGCAGATTTTTGGATAAAAGACTTCCTCTCATTATTGGAAAAATTAGGGGGAAGGGTTTGGGACTTAAGGTAGTCATGAATGTCTTAGTACCAGGGAGAATCAGGACCAACAAGCTTGCAAACCATCTTTGATTTCAAAATTTCATAGGCAGGGACCAATAGTTGTTCTATTAGGAATTCCAGCTGAGGCATATTGCTTGGAATTTCGAGGAGAGAGCCTATTGTAGCCATGGCATCTGCTTCCTTGTTCTGTGCTCTCAAAACTTGCTCAAAAGTCACTGTGTGAAAATATGTTTGAAAGTTGTCAACCATTCGTTTGTAGGGCATTAGTTTCTCATCCTTAGTGTCGTAGTCATAATTAACTTAGTTTATGACTAACTGAGAATCCCCATAGACATGTAGTGCTCTAATTTTCCATTTTATTGCCATTCTAAGTCCTGTGACTAGTGCCTTGTATTCTGCCAATTATTGGTACATGGGAAAGCTATGCGGAAGGATTTAGGAATGAAATCTCCTTGAGGGGTGATAAATACGATTCCTACACCCAATCCATGATTAGTATGTGATCCATCAAAGTAGTCTCCAAGGTGACTTAGGTTCTGTATGGAATATTGACTCATCTAGGAAATCTACCACTAAAGGGTGATCACTTTGTGTAGGTGCGTCCGCCAGTTGGTCTGCTATGACTTTTCCCTTTATTTCCTTTCTTTCTACATATTGAATATCATATTCACTCAAGATCATTACCCATTTTTCTAGACATCCTATTAATGTTGCCCGACTTAATAGATATTTGAGGGGGTCAATCTTTGCTACTAACTGTGTTTGATGACTCAACATATAATGTCTTAGCTTCTGAGCTACAAAGACCACTACTAGAAAAGCACATTTGATGGATGTGTAATTCAGCTCATACCCAACTAGTGTCTGACTGATATAATATATGGCCCTTTCTTTCTCCTCGTGGTCGTTTTGTGCTAGTAATGCCCCCAGTGCCGAAGTTGTTGCTGAGATGTATAATATCAAAGGTTTTCCTTGAATGGGAGGTATAAGGACTGGCGGTGATAGTAGGTAGTCCTTTATTTGCTGAAAGGATTCTTGGCATTTATCTGTCCTAACAAAGGGGATGCCTTTGCACAGAAGATATTGGAATGGTTGACACTTGTCGGCCAATTGTGTTATGAAGTGCCAAATAGATATCACCCTACCTTGCAAGGTTATGAGTTCACTGATTTCTCTGGGAGGAGGCATGTCCATGATGGCTTTTAATTTTGTTGTATCAACCTCAATGCTTCTTCGAGACACTATGTATCCCAAAAAATTTCTAGATGTTATGCAAAAGACACATTTCTTAGGATTCAGTTAGACTTTGTATTCTTCTAGTCTCTTGAAAATTGTGTCTAACACCTTCAAATGATATTTTCTTGTTATTGATTTAGCCAAAAGGTCATCCACGTAATCTTCCATTATCTTATGCATCATGTCATGAAATGTTGTGTTCATAGCCCTCTGACACGTGGCGCTTGCATTTTTAAGACCAAACGACATGACATTCCAGCAGTATGTACCCCAAGGGCAAGTGAATGTTGGTTAATGTTGATATTTGGGGGCAATACGAATCTGATTATATCCTGAAAAAATGTCCATGAGGGACAACATCTCGTATCCTTCCATGAGGTCGACGATGATATCTATATTTGGTAGTGGAAAATCATCTTTTGGAAATGCCTTGTTTAAGTCTCTAAAATCTTTACAGACATGGATCATCCCATTTGGCTTTGTTACTGGCACCAAGTTAGATATCCATTCAACATAATCAATAGACTATATGAACCCAACATCTAGAAGTTTCTTCAACTCAGCCTTGACTAATAGAGCGACCTGAGGATGCATTTTGTGTAGCTTCTGTTTAACTGGTTTGGCATTTGACAATAATGGTAGATGGTGCAGAACTAGTTCTGGGTCTAGTCCAGACATGTCCGCATAGGACCATCCAAAGTTGATTTTACAGTAGGAAAATAATTTGTGAAATTCCAGTTTCTCTTCTTTAGTCAAGGACACAACAAAGAGGACCATTTTGGGATCTTATGTGGTTGATATGTTGTCTTCTATGGTGTCCTCTATGAGCATAGCTGATTTCTCTTGAGTTACGGGGAGAAAGTCCAGTCCTCCATCTTTGGGTGCCTTAGAGAGGTTTTCACCCATAGAGATGTCCTTTGTTTTTAATTTTTTGTCATCAAAAGGTTCCTTTCAATTTTCACCTAAAGACATTTCATTTTTTGCTTTATTCTTATTTTTAATTTTGCAATTGGAGGACGGAGCAGTCTCCCCGAAGTAAGTTGCACAATCTAGGTCAATGGAAAATACGAACTTGTGATCACCATTGGGTATGCCCTCACGTAATCCCATAAACTCTATGATGGCCTCATCATTTTGAAAGGAGTCTAGGACTGGCGGGCCTTGTTGGTCCTAATCAATTAATTGTGGATAGACTAGGGAAATTCCATCGTCCGTATTGGTGAATTGAGGGGGGGATGTAGAAAGAATGCAGACAGATTCAGATACGTTGAAGATGAAGTTGTCATCATCCAATTCCATGTCAGACTCGATCCAATATTCCCCTTCACTTGTTTCATATTCGTTGTCAAAGTAGGGGATGAAGGAATCAGAGTCATGAACGTTAGTGTCATGTGGTAATTCAGATGGTGGGGCTTGTATGTCATGGGGAAGGTAAATGGGACTGTGACTATTTGGTGGCCGATCAATTTTAAATGTTTGCCAAAAAATTTGTTCAGAGGTAATCTCCCCAGTTTCAATGAACAAATCATTGAGGCAACAGTCACTAAGGATCGTTGGGAGCCAAATTCCCACTCTTGGGAGTCAGTTTTAGTAAGGGATTCCTTGATAGTCTCGACACTTTTCGAAGCATTCACGTGTTCACTTGAAAGTCCATTGGTACTTCGGTCTTCATTGTCTAGCAATCCATACCCTAATCGAGGATACTTTGGTATTTGGGAAGATTCTATGGGCTCTCTTCGTCCAGTTTTATTTTTGCCTAGGCCACTAGTTCCATCATAGCCCTTATCCTTCATCATGTCATATCCCTTGCCATATTTCTTAACTGGTAATGGGGGTAGATCTACCATTTCTTTATAGAGTCATACTGTAATATCGACAATGTCCTCATTACTCAGGTCTCCCCATTTGATGAAAATCTTTTTTGGTGGAACTTTGAAAATTTCTTTGGGTTCCATTCTAAAACATGGTCGACCATAGACCTTTGGAGACTTGGGTATTGTTGTGATGCTATATGCCATATGCAGTTTGAATTCTCCACAGCCTAGGTCCTGGATCTTGACAATGGGCTCAGCCTTAGGAAGTGTGGAAGATGTGGACAAAGTGGACGTGGATGATGATGCGAGTGTGGACGAGTCAATGTACTTGGAAGAAGAAGACCTAGGAGCTTCCCGATTGATGGGCACTTGGTTTTTAGAAATACCCCTTAGGTTGGTACAATATTGAAAAGGGTCGAGGTCTCCATATATGGTGATTTATGTGTCGTCAAATGGGAATTTTAAGCATTGGTGATATGTGGAGGGGATGGCCTTTAAGGCATGAATCCATGGGTGACCAAGCAAGATGTTGTAAGGTAATTCTAGATCTAGGACCTGGCAAGTTGTGTCCACAATGACTAGTCCCACTCTGATAGGAAGAGAAATAACACCTCTAGAAGAAAGTTCCTCGTCATCATATGCTTTTATGACTATGCTCTTTGTAGGGTCTGCACATGCATCAGAAAATCCTAGAGCCTTAACTAGTTTTAAGGAGCATATGTTCAATCCTACTCCACCATCTACTAAAACTCTTCTGACCTTGTGCTTATGGATGAAAGTTTTGATATGTAGTGCATCATTATGGTTGGTCTTGGGTGACAAATAATCCTGATCAGAAAAGGTGGCATGGTGAGGTGTAGTGAGGTATCCCACCATAGTCTCAAATTGGTTGACATCAATATCCTTAGGGACGAATGACTCTTGCATGATTTTATCCAGTATGGCCTTATGCGTGGCAGAAATGCGAAGCAACTCAAGTATGGAAATCTGCGCAAGGGTTTTTCCTAATTGGTCGATAAGATTAAACTGACTCTTGGGTTTCCATTACTTTGTGGATGAGCCAGGTTGTAGTTGTTTAGGAGATGGACCAGGTATGGTGATCTTAGGTTTCCTAGCAGGAGGCAGACCAGCTATGGTGATCTTGTCGCTTCGAGTAGTGGCATTGCAGTGAGGTGCTCTTTTGACTGTGATGGTATTGACACACTCATTATCAGTTCAGACATTGTTTATAGTAGGTCCACCAGAATAATCATACTTGGTGTGGGCGTAACTAGCTTGATTATTATTTGTCTTAGGACCCGACGTGGAAGCATCATGGTCTTGCAATGGGTTCTTATGAATGGTATGGTCAGAATTTGATTGAAATTGTGGCCCACCCAATTCAATTATTCGGCTTTCAATAAATTCTTGCACAATATTTCTGAGTTGTCGACAAGATGATGTCTTATTTCCTTTAGCCCGGTGGTACTCACAGAAAGCATTATCATCCCACCATGATGGTTTAAACTACACTGGGTCATACGGTTTAGGTTCTTCAAGTGTGATGAGACCATTTTGGAGTAGCTTCTTAAGGACATCCTCAATTGGTTCTCCCAAAGCAGAGTATGTTCATCTTTTTGGGAATTGTCTTGTTTGGCGAAATTGTCCTTGATTTTGACTATTTAGACCATTTTGGTTGTTTGGAGTGACATTGGTAGGGGGTGTCAATATCGTTGTTGATTTGTTTTGCAGTTGAACCCCTTTCAGAGCCAGTACAGGACCCATAGTGTTGACAGCCTTGGCGTCGACAACATCGTCATTGGTAACGTGTTTATTTTTTACCCAGTACTTATTTTTGTCAGCAGGAGGATTTACAGTTGTGTTTTTAGGACCATATTTTAGCTCTCCTTTTGCAATAAGAGCTTTCTCAACGTGGACATCCTTTTCAACTAGGTCTATGAAGGTTGTGCAACAATGCACTTGCAATCCATATTTTAAGAAGTGTTTGAACAAACATGTCAACCTTTTCCTTTTCGGGTATGTCAATGTGACAACGACTAGCTAGAATTCTCCATTTTTGGAAGAATGGGATGAACCTTTCACCAACGTCCTCTTGCATGAGATTGCATAAGATAGTAATAGAGGTTTCCATGTCAATGTTGTACAAGTAATTTCTTATGAATTTGTGTTTAAGTTCATCCCATGTTTGGATATCCTTTTGAGTGGAGAACCATTCAAGGGAAGGACCTGCAAGACTTTTAGAAAAGAGTCTCATCAAGTATGTTTGTTCATAGGCGATGTCCATACAGTTGGTCATGAATTCTCAAACATGTTCGATAGGATTTGTCTTTCCTCTGTATTTGGTAAAATTAGGTGACACATATCCCGAAGGAAATGGTGGCATGTATAAGTTCATGTCAAAGGGATATACGGATAAATCATATGATACTTCTGATTTCTTGTCAGATATTTGTATGTTTTCTATGGTCTTCTCTAGACCCGTCAGCTTTGCTTGCAAGGCATCAATTATAGGGTCATTTGTGGCCCCATACATTGGATTGATTGGTACACCGTGGGTCCCCATTTGTTGTGAGTGGATGTTGGTGTGTTGTTGAGGAATGTGTTGTTGTGATATCTATGATGTGTTCTAATTTGTGTGTTGTTGGTATTGAAAGTTTGGATTGGGGATATGTTGGTGGGTATGAATATGGGATGAATATGTCAGAATGTGTCCCCTAGCCATTTGGGTCGATATTTGAGGAATATGGCAACCATGAATGTTTTGATGTGTGAATGATGCCATAGGTTGTGTGTTTTGATTGCCTTGTCCAAATTGTTGGGATTGTACAAGGGGAATGGTCGTATTTTTTCCTTGGGAGGTGATAGAATTAAGTGGTGTTGACGTGTTAACATTTGGTTGTGGTCCTTGAATAAGGATACACCATTTACTTCCTCCCAAAGGATTAAGTGAGGTACCAATGAGAGGATTTGATGAGGATGTACTCATGGTACTAGATGTAGTCGTCAATGGAGGATTTGTATGGCTTGATGTTTCCCCCATGGAATTTACCAAAATGGTAAATAGAGGATTGGAATAACTTGCCCACATTGTCGAGGACCCAAAGGTGGATCCAACCAATTGTGACGATATTATGGATATTGTGGGTAGTGTGATGGACTGTGTTCCTCCAATGGATGTTGTGTTGATGGAATTGGAATTGTTTGGAATGTTGGAGGTAACACTCATGGTAGTGACATTTTGTGAGGTAGCATCAAAAAGGTATTTCTTGTGGTGTTTAGAGGTTGACCACTATTGGACATGTTATGTGTATTGTTGACGTTATGGTCAAGAGATGTCGATCTCAAAGTATTAATCTCAAACCCATGGGGTAATTTAGCTCCTTGACTTAAAAGTATGGCCAAATATCTGTCTTTGTCATATAAGACCATTTGTTCTACGAAAAAGGCCACCTCTGGATCTTGTGCTGCTACCTCTAGGTTTTCCTCAAGTATTTTTCCATATTCATCCTTACGTAAGAATGGTTCAAAGGGGCTATTTGATGAGGATGGTATGGTCATGAGAGGTTGAGTATTTGAGTTGCTAAATGGGTCGTCAAACGTCCAATTTGGGTCATACGTGTGATTGATGATATTGGAACTGGAATCTTGTCCAAAGTTTTCCATTTGTCTTTTCTTTCTTTGGAGTCTAGTTTCCACCATAAAAAGAAATTTCTCAAATGAGAGTGATGAGAATGATAACTAAATGCAAGGATGATTCTAGCCTATGTTTTTGAATTTTTGTGATAAAGGATGAAAATTCAAGACTATGTTTTTGGATTTTCGATAATAAGGGATGACAATGTGACAATGTTGTCTAAAGGAAATGTCGAATGTGAAATGAAGACTAGAATGACAAGTTATGACACTAATTTTTTTTGTATTTTGGAATAAAAGATGATAATGCAAGGTGATGATGATGTTTTCCTAAGGAAATGATGAAGGAAAGATGCCAAAGTTGTCAAGGTCAAAGTGCCAAATGAGGACTAAGATGATAATGTTGACTAAGGACTAAAATGATTAATGCAAAGTCTAGGTTCAAAATGAGGACTAGAGATGGACAATGCAAAGTCTAAGTTTAAAATGAGGACTAATTTTGGAAAATATATGGAGGGAGGTTTTGCCTAGCCACTCTATGCTTGACTTATGTTTCAATTTTGGTTATCAAAAGGACTTGCTAAGGGGACTAAGTGACAAGGTCCAAATGATGAGTGAGCCTTCCCAACTAGACTATTGAGTTGGAGGTTCTCACAAAAAAAGACAATGACTGAAAAGAGGAAAAATGACTATGTCCCAAGATAACCTAGTTTTGAAACAATGGTTTTACAAAGTGTGATGAGTTGGCCTAATCCAAAAATTTTCAAGATGAAGCCTAAGGACAAGTTTATGATAGAACTGATGATTATGATGCCTAGGGAATGCAACTAAAAAATTTGGAAATTAAACCTATGGATGAGATGCAAGCTAGTGAATGCAAATGATGGACGTTTTGAGCAATTTTGGTTCTGGTTTCTGACAGAGACTTTTTGAAAGAGATGTTTGATAGCAGGGTAAAGTGTCTGGACTCAAATTCTGGTCTGGGATAGTGTTTGGTTTTTTGTCAGGCGATTGCGTTGTTATAGGCAGCAAATGTGTTTCAGTGATCAAATGCGGTGTTATAAATGGAAAATGTGGTTCAGTGTTGCAAATGTGGCTTTAAAGATGGAAAATGTGGTGCAATGTTGCAGATGCAGCTTTATAGATTTCAAATGTGTTTCAAGATAGGTGAATGCGATGTTTGGATTAGTAGATGCGTTTGAGTAGAGCAGATGCATTGCAAAGGCTCACAAATGCAGTGCGACAGAGCAATTGCGGTTTAACAAATGTGTTGCAGAATGTAAAAAGTCAAATTTCTAATGTTTGTGGTCAAAAACTTGAATTGTTTAAAGTTTGATAGTTTGTTTCCAGATGTTTGAGTGTTGTTTGTTTCATTTTAGTAACCAGAAAATACTTGGCAAGAATGATATTTTAAAAGTAATCAAACATAAAAGAGAACAAGTACAATCCTATGGTTAATCCAAGACAGTATTCACTAGATTCCACGTGGGTTTCCTCAGCTGCATATCAGTAGCGTGTGAATTTAGAAGCTTGGTTGCACGTGATCCCCCTTACAGTGCAGTCTCTTCTCAAGCCAACCAAACTTCCAACCCCCATGAAACTCCCATGGCAGATTGTTCACCTCTACTACATACTACAAATATGTGGATGCCTTCACAGCGACCGGTGTCACGCTAGCAAATAGAAGGTTTTTGGCTACTACACAAAGGTGTTTAATTCGGGACCCCCGTTCGAGTGGCCATACATGGGGCGAAAGATTAATCTCCATTTAGGAGGCACTCCAGCCTGAAGAGGTTAAGCTCAACAGGGTTTTGGGGAGTACTACTTGGTCCGTATGACACATCCACACTCGTAATCTTAGGATTTCCCTTAAGATTCACATTTATATACCAGTCGGGGGTAGCTTGGATTTAGCTCCGTTGTCGGTTTGAGTCACCTAAAGGTGATGAAATCCCTTGGCAGACCCAATTTCTAGAGGCAATAATCATTTCTCTTATACCCAGGATCGCATGATTGCGCAAGGGGAGAGGATACTTCGGTTATTACATCAGAGTTACACAAAATAAAGTGGGTCTTGCTTTCTGATCACCTAGTTTGCACAGGGTGAGAGCATATTCGCCTACCACTTTCAAACACAATCAGACAAAATTGAAAACATGTTTATTTTAAATGCACCAAAAGAAAAAAAAATTATTCTAAAAAGAACAAGCACAATTTTTTTGGAATGAATCTTGGACACTCGAACCTGCAAAAGCACATGTTAGGAGTTTTATCAACTAGTCTTGGACCCACGAAATGTAACTGCCACATGCTGCAAACAAAGATTAGCAACATGAAAAACCCCTATGCTAGACAGAATGCAGAAGAAAACCAAAATGTAAAACAACCAAGAACAGAAATCAGAAAAACCCGAATGCGAAGTTTTTTAAAGAAATTTTACCGGGAAAATGCATCACAACAGAGCGATTGTGTCTCGGTCCCACGTTCTGGTTTAATAGGAAAATGCGTCGATTAACTGTTCAAATGCGGCTCAAACCATCAAATGTGTCTCTCCTGACTTCGATTGCAGCATTTTAGATGTTGAATGCGTTGCAACACATCACATGCGGTGTGACAAAGTGTGACTGCGTCGTTCCGTACCTATACCTGCAAAAAAAATTGAAAACCAAAAATTGTACGAAAAAATAGAAACATAAAATGTGTCAGGTTCACCAATGTATCAATGGGTTATTTTCAGGTAGGTTAGCAGATTAGATTAACAAACAAAACCCAAAGAAACTATGGAATACAAAGAAAGCTTAAAACATAAACAATTATACCAAATATTCATTGCTTCCATGATTCACCTCCATAGCACCTTCTAGCTTGCAACATATGATTGTTGCCCTCATATTTGTATGTGTGAGCAAATGCCTATGACTATGTCCTATGCAAGTTTTGAAGGATTTGATGACTAAATGCCTATGAAAAATGACTGCTTATGACAAAATAATCAAATTAAATAAGCTAAATGCCAAGTAAATTCTAAGAATGAATGTCTATATTAATGAAGTCGTCCCGAGAATGTGAGAAAATTGGAATTTTATAGAAAATGCAATTTTGGACGGATGGACGATATTAAAAGCTGACAAAGCCTAAAATCAGTGGACGAGATTTCATGTGACAAATCCCTAATTAGGGTTAGGGAAAAATCATTAAATGACTGGTCAAGATGTCATTTGATAAAATCAAATCAATGGTCGAGAATAAATGTGATAATTAGTAAAAAGATAAATATTTTCAAAAATCAAGAAGATAAAGACTACTTGATTTGTAAGATTCAAAAAATCAAGAGGATAAAGGTTGAACTGAAAAGCAGATTTGAAAAATCAAGAATTTGCTCAATTACTTGATTTTTGGAAGAAGATTACCATTTTGAATTAAATAAATTCAAAATATGGATTTTGTCTGACAATAAATAATCGATTTTCAGATTATTTACTAAAATGAAATCATTTTAAATAATTTCATTTATTTAAAATGAGAGAAATGTTAAATTAGGTAATTAAATAATTAAAGATAATTATTTAATTTAGAGGATTATGACCGATAATTAAATAAATTAATAAATTCATTTAATTATGAGAATTAGTGGCATATTAAATAAATAAATAAAATTCATTTATTTAGTAATCAAGAAGACATAAATGAATAAAGGCAATTAAATAAATTAAGAAATTTATTTAATTGTAAGAGGACAATAAACCCTTAGTGACGTATTGAATAAATAAATATTATTTATTTATTTAATAATCATGAAGAATACAAGAGACATGAATTAATTAAATAATTATGAATTATTTAATTAATAGTCAAATGTGGACCAAGGACATAATTAAATGTCATAATTATGCTAGGATGAAAGATGAAAAATAGAGCTTGTAGGCCTAGGTCATTTTTATGTGTCTACAAAACCAAGAAATTAGCCATTTTAAGAATAAACTGAATTTTGTTAGGAGTTGGGATGAAGTCATGACTAGGTACCAAACCTATGTTAACAAAGAAGTTCAGTGTAATTGCAGAGTCCAACCCCGCAGTGTTCAAGAGGCAGGATCAGGATTTGGTCTTGGCCAGACACCTAGACACATGATGGTAACAAGTTGGGTATCAATCTACGGTCTGATCCCGTAGTGTGATCAGGAGTTGGGATCAGGTCAAGACTAGGAAGTGGTTGTTAGACAAAAAAATTGATGAAGGGGATCTTGCAGAGTTCTGATCTCGATGTTGAATCAAAAGTCGGGATTGGGTTGTCATTCGGAACTAGACCCATTCATAATGGACAAGTGTCAGTAGCTTCCTGAGTTTTGATCCCGATAGGATATTAGGAGTCAGGGTCAAGACTTTCTCATGAGCTAGACCTTAAATACGCATACTAGGAATGGGTTAACTCTGAGTTCCGATCCTAATAAGATATCGGGAGTCGGGATTGGGGTGTCACTAGGTCAATGTATCAATTGATGCGTTTAATGATTTGGGGCCGAGCCAAATACTGATCCTGATGGTAATGTGGGGGTCGGAAGCAGGACTTGGAATAACACTTAATCAATAATTTAAATCAATCTCATGGTATCATTCTAACCCACGATCCCAATAGTAATGCGGGGATCAGACTAGTGGAGGAATTGAGACCAAGAAATGGACAAACTTAAGTGTTGCTTCGATTCCCAACCCTGAAATACATGTAGGAATCAGGGATTTGTAGGGTGATGATAATGAGGGAAATAATAAATATGACGGTATCTTAGAACATGCCTTCAGGACTGGGTTATGTGTGGGATCAAAAACTTTTACGGTCAAAACTTCAAATTTGGTAGTCCAAACCAATCCGACCCAAACTTAGAGCAAAACCCTAGACAACTAGGGCACAACGAGATGGACAATCCCATGACCAAAACACAACATGAAAAAGCATGAAAATGAAAGAATGCACAACAAACCCAAAAAGGATTCAAGGGTGATGGAAAACACACCAAAGGGTGCAAACATACGAAACAAAGCTGAACAAGAAAAGAAAAACGAAAAATAATAACAAACACACAAGACTAGAGAAACCAAAACGGAAGAAAGAAAAAAGAAAGAAGGATAAAAATGTAAGCCAGAACACCTACCTTTGAATCTACCCAAGAATTCTGGCAGCACGTTGACAACTTATAGAAAATTCCTCAAACCCTAGCTCAGTGTCGCTTGCATTCTCTTCGTCAAACTCTTCAAAGTAGAATGGATGAAAATTGAGGAGCGGAGGGAGAAAAACTTGTTCGTGCTTATGGAATTAATTTCAGGTTGGTTAGGTCTCGGGATTCAAGCAGAATCATAAATACGAGGTTGCAAGAATGAAGGCAAGTGGGAGTCGAGATTGGGGAATGGAAAAAGATTGAACTTTCAAAAGCTGCAAAGTTCAGTCGACGACCCACTGCCGAAAACCTGACGAACAAAAAAAACAACACGAGAATTAGAATTGGGTCGCAAGATGAACCCAAAACTTTGAAAACTTCAAAGCGCAAGTCATAGTCATAAGTCTGATCCTGAAAGACAAAAGTAAACGGGAAGCGGGATCGAGACTCAAGAAGAAACTAGAACTTTCAAAAGGTGCAAAGTTCAAATCATGGTAAAAAATATGATCCTGAAAGACAAAAGGAAACAGGAAGTGGGATCAAGACTCAAGAAGAAACTAGAACTTTCAAGAGGTGAAAAGTTCAAATCACGGTCCGATGTCCAATCCTGAAGCAAGCAAAGAAAACAAAGAGTCAGACGTTGGGATTGGGCCAAAGATAGGAACAAGAACTTTGAAAAGTTCTTGGTTCTGGTTCTAGTTCGAAACCCAACTCCAACATGAGAAAAATGTACAAGGAAAAAGAGGGGGTTGGGATCGGGCCAAGAGCAGGAACCAACACCCAAGAAGGGTAAGTTCTAGTTCTCATTCAAAACTTGGCTCCGACACACAAAGAAAAGACACAAGGCAAAAGATGAGGCTAGAACTGGGACATGAACAGGGACTCGAACCTTTGAAAAAGTAACAAGTGCATGTTCCTTCCCGAAACCTGAACCCGAAAAACAAAGAAAACAAAGACTTAGGGGGAAAAGAACAACTCCTAAGACCCAAACAAGAAAACCAAGGACAAACAAACACAAGGGGGACCCATTTTGACCAAAAACAAAATGGAGTGGTTATGCAAGGCATAACAAGTAGTGGAGAAAATTAAATAATATAATTATTTAATTTGGGAGAGCATGTGAGCCATTAAATAATAATTTTTAATTGAAGAAGGGTATCTTGAGAATTAAATCATATTATTATTTAATTTGGGAGAGGAAGTGGAAGAAAAAAATAAATTAATTAATGCATGGAAAGCATCTTTGACCACATTTTAAATTTGGTAAAAGATAATGGAGGAATAAATAATCATTTTAGATTATTTATTTATGGAGAAAGGGAAAATAAATATTTAACTTAAAAGTTATTATGCAACTATTTAAATTAAATATAGAGGCAAGTGAAGAAAGATAAATTAAATAATTAAGTCAAATTAATTATTTAATAGAGGAAAGGTGGTAAGAGGGAGTTAAATAATTTTAATAATTATTTAACTATAGAAGAACGAAAAGGATCAATGAAGAGATAAATAATTATGAATAATTATTTAATTATAGACGAATAATGAAGAGCAAATAATTAGATAAATAATAATTTATTTAATTATAGAAGGAAAGAGTGTTAGCGATGCAATTAAATAAATATTTTAATTGATCAGAGGAGAATAAAGATCAAGAAATGAATTAATTAAATAATTAAAATTACTTAATTATGTCAAGAAGAAGACCAAGACGATGGAAAAATGATGCTCGTAGACCAAGAAATTATTCAGTGTCTACATTTTTCCCTTCTTTGACATAATGTGATTTGAGCATTGTGTCAAAGAATAAAGAAGAAAATCAGGTTTAGATCATTCCCCAACGTGCCCCGATGAAGGTGGGATAGACCTATGCCCCCTCAGAATTTTTTTCAATTTTTTTAAAAAATTGAGAAATTATTCTGAAAAGCCACTTTGATGCATCGATAGGAGAAGAATTCAGCTTGTTGGCCATCAGGATGATTGTGGATGGAAGATGTTAGTGCAAAGATGGATGTTAGTATGGAGAAGATGAATATTAGTGTGGAATTAGTCAAATGAAAAGGGATGGAAATTCTTGCTTTATAGATATCAACTTGCATGTTTATCATTATTGGGTGGTAAAAATTATGGAAAATGGATCACAAAAACCATGGTATGACATAGACGAAGGTGTGTAATGTTACCACTTGCAAAAGACAAACAGTCAAAAAGACAAGGAATGCCATGACTCATACTAAGGACCCGATTGCCCCAATCTTTCTATCAAGACAAACCACAGACAAAAATAAAAGAAAAGAGATCATGATCCATCATCGCTCCTCTAAATCCTTCATGGGACATCCTCAAAGTGCATAGTAACATGACCAAAAACTAATAAAAAAGATAAGACAAACTCAGACCAACAAAGTGTTTGCCAGAGAGATAATGTTTGCTGATAGGATTGATATGATTGATTAGGTTGACCAAGTGACCCATTGATTATGCCTGATTTCAGGAAAGACATATCTTGTTTAAGGTAGATGACTGAGATGAACGATTGATTGATTGTTTGACCAAAGTTGATTGACAAAGGTTGATTAATTGATGTGATTGATTATGTCTGGTTTCAGGAAAGACACATCCTATATAAGGCAAGATTAATTGACCAAGATGACAAGATTAAATTGACCAAGTGACGAAATTGAGTTGATTTGATAAGGTTTGGTTGATATGATTGAATGATATGATGATGCCTGATTTCAGGAAAAACATATCCTATTGAAGGCAAAGGACACATTTGATAAAGTTGATTGATTGACCATTTTGATAAACACCTAGCTACAAGAAAGACATATCCTGTTTAAGGTGAATGACAAGGTTGACCAATGATAATGCCTAATCTCAAGAAGGATGCATCTTGATAGAAGACAAGTGATAGGACCAAAAATGAGACAAATGACATTATGCCCCATTCCGATATAAGACCAATGATCTGATAGATTGATTGACGATTAAGGATTAGTTGGATATTTTTTCTGTTGATTCGTGTTTTGGTTTGAATAATAATTTCTTGATGACAAAGGAAATGACCAGACTCAACAAACCCTAAAGGACTATGTATGAGGGGGAAGGAATCCATCAGGAAAATATGCGAAAAACAAGATCAAATGCAAGATTGAAATAAGAAACTAATCTAATTTAGAAACACTTAATCTATCATATTCCATCACTCATGAAATGTGCAAATCTAGGCTATTTGAATGAAAGTAAGATCCTAATATATTCAAACCAATTCAAATAACACAAGAAAATATTACCATTCCATGTTGGAGTGTATTTGCATGATGTTGGGTTATTCGTATCACTGCAAAGCCTCTATTGCTTGTACACAAAAGCTTGATGATCGATGCTTTTTCTTGAAGAAATGATGGAGCTCTCTCAATGGTGATCTTGACAACACTTCGTTGCATAAGGTAAGTTGAAATTTTGATCATAATTTGTGAAGAGAAAGGCTTACTATATAGAAAAAGCAATTTTGAATCGACGATCAAGATTGCATTGGAGAATATCCAAATCAACAGTCAAAATGAGTTGAGAGGATTTAGACATGAGGAGATTGTGCAAATTTGATTGCACAATTAGGGTGATTGAAGAATAAATTGGCTAGTTGGGATTGTGATTGCTTAGTTAGCAATTGATTGATCAGTCAGGGTTGAGTTAGGAATTAGATGGTTGAGTTAGCAAAATTAGATTGCTTTGTTAGAAAAATATATTGCTTAGTTAGCAATCCATGATTTTCTCAATCAAAAAGTGGGTGGGGAATATTAATTAATTTAATTAATTAATTAATTAATTAATTCCATTTTGATTTTGATTATGACTTTTGATAATTTGAATAGTTTGATTTATTCAAATTTTGGAGGGAAGTGTGATAATTAAATTATTACAATTTAATAATTCAATTAATTTTGAGGAATAAGGTGAATTAGTGACATAATCAAATAATTGGTGTTATTTGACTAATTAAAATGAAGTAAGATAAGATTAGGACTTTATTAAATAAATGAAATTTATTTAATTGGTCGAAATGGTGAAACGTGAATTAATCAAATAACGTTGTATTATTTGATTAATAGAGGAAATAGGGTTTTGAATGTCGTTTGATGTCGTTTGATGTGTTACGAGATGTCGTGGGATGATTCTGAGATGATCTGAGTTGTTTCAAAGATGTTCCAAGATGTTCCAAGTTAATTAAGAGATATTCTAAGTTGATTCAGACTCGTTCTGAGTCATTTTGGGGTCGTTCTGAGACATTTCGAGTTGATTCAGAGTTGTTCTAAGTCATTTCAGGGTCATTCTGAGACGTTCCAAGTTGATTCAGAGTTTTTTTGAGTCATTTTAGGGTCGTTGTAGATGTTCTGAGTTGATTCAAAGTTGTTCTAAGTCATTTCAGGGTCATTTCGAGACGTTCAGAGTTGATTCAGAGTTGTTCTGAGTCATTTCGGGGTCATTCTGAGATGTTCCGAGTTGATTCAGAGTTGTTCTGAGATGTTTCGGGTTGATTCAGAGTTGTTCTGAGTCATTTCGGGGTCGTTCTGAGACATTCTGAGTTGATTCAGAGTTGTTCTAAGTCATTTCGGGGTTGTTTCAAGACATTCTGAGTTGATTCATAGTTGTTTCGAGTTGTTTCGAGTCGTTTCAGGGTCATTCTGAGATGTTTTGAGTTGATTCAAAGTTGTTTCGAGTCATTTTGGGGTCATTTTGAGTTGTTTCGGGGTCTTTCCGAGATGTTCTGAATTTGTGATAAGTGTTAAGTCAATTTTACATGTCTACATTTTTCCCCTCTTAGATACAAAGTACTGGTTGCTTTATTTCAAAGATTCTATTTTTAAGATCAAGTGTTTTATGAAAAAAAATTATGCCCCACTGTGCCCCAGTGTTTCATGGAATGATGGTAAGACTCTATGTTGCCCCATTGAGAGGTTGACCAAAAATTTCAAGTTTTGAGGTCAGACTCACGACTCTGTTTTATTTTTGTTATGATGTGTTTAGGTCATAGAATTAGGTGTATAGGTCCTTCATTTCTTGTTCTGATGTTTCCCTGAACTTCTATTTTGAAAGTAGGAAGTTTCCCTATGTAGAAATTAGGGTTTTCTTGTGGCTTATATAGTCAATTTGTCTTATAGATAGCTCATTTGTGTTATGACTCTAGCTAATCCTTGTCTCTGGTTCTCTCATTATGTCAGTTTTCGAAGAGCAATGTCATGTTTTGACGTTGTCCCACATTGTTCTGAACTTGTTCGAGAGGTTGGATGGCCTTTAGACATTGGTGGCCTGGTATGTACCTTCTCGCTTTTCCGCTTTCGTCTCATTTCATTCTCATTTTTCATTTACAAAGTTTTCTAGGTCAATAGTGAAGTTTCTTGTTTTCCATGCCTTTGCCTTGGTTTTCATGCCTTTGACTTCTAAGAATGCACACCTTTGACATGTTTCCTCGCCTTTTTTTTCTAAGAATTTGCCATAAAACCTCACCTTTGCTCTAAAAGCTTTCCTTTGTCTGTTTGAGGCCTTGGAAGCTCACCTTTGCTATTTTTCTTTGCTTTTGTCATATTTCCTTGCTTTTGTTTATGAGCATTTTCCTGAAAAGCTTGCCTTTTCCCAAAAATATTGCTTTTATTTTGTGTTTTTGTGCATTTTCTTGAAACCTTTGTTTAACTTTAACTTTTTCTTGGAACCCTAGTATGTGTTCGTTTGTCATCCTAAATGGCATTTTTCATCATTTTTTGTGTTATATTGTGTCTCCCTTTTGTTTAGAGTGAAACCCTAACTTTGTGGTTTGAAAACGATTGCAGGTTGGCCTTAGCATACTACAACCTAGGGAGAGACATCCATGACATTTGTTCGATCCCATTTTGGTGTGTTAGAGCATGAATTTCTTGATGTTTTGGGACTACTGCACATTTGTTATATGCCTCCTATCAGGACTCATACTGCCATGATGACTGCATTGGTGGAACGGTGGCATTCAGAAACATCCTCGCTTCATCTACCTACAAGAGAGGCGACTATCACCCTTGAGGATGTATGGAGGATACTTCATCTTCCCATCCATGGGGAGTTGGTTACATATCATATTCGACATGGTATCCCTACTATGCAGCATGTGTTAGGTGCTTGAAACTTGACGGTACATCAGTCGGAGATTGATTTGTCTGATTTTTCTGACAGTGCAGATCCTATCTCGCTTGTTCTATGTGGTTTGATTTCAGGACTTATTGTTCTTGATAGCCGAGGTTGACAGTTTTTGGTAGGTTGGGGTGTGTCCATTGAGAATATGTTTGAGCATGGTATGAGATATGCTTGGGGTCCATGTCTTCTCACTCACTTGTATAGAGATATGCATGAGGTCATATATCAAGGCCAGAGATCCATTTCTATAGGTGTCTCACTTTTACATGTGTGGGCGTGGGAGCACATTGTAGTTACTCAGCCAGATGGTATATAGGATCGTCACCCTAATGATCCATACTCATATTGTTATGGAGATTTTGTGCACTACACCTTGCCTGGAGATCTTCCTTATTGGCGTCGAGTTTTTAATGATATCATGGTTTTGTGTGGAGACCATATTTTGGGTGTGATTTCTAGCCAGAGGATGCAGATCACCTTGTCTATTATCGACAGACCTGTTGGTTGCTTGGTCATTCTGATATTGTGCTAGAGTGTTATCTACCAGACCTAGTATGTCATCATTTTGGGGAGAGACAGGTCTGAGTTCTTGATACTTATGAGGCTCATTTTGTTTGGATGACATGGGAGGTTCATGTATGGGGTATTCAGCTTGATATAGATATTGCTATTGCTGAGTTCAGAGCACTTTCCCTAGTTGATTGGTGTTGGTCGGTTGGTCTCGCGGATCTAGGTACCTTTGATGACTATGATGAGTGGTGGTCTTGTCATAGGCCTCTAAGACTCACTATTCCCGGGGGTACTCCTACTTCAGGTAGATCAAGTATTACAGGTCGTCATGGGGAGCAAAAGCGTATTGAGGTCCTTGCAGAGTAGTTAGATAGAGCTCAAGGTAGAGGTCATTGTGATAGAGTGCAGGGTGATCAGGATGAGCAGCCACCTTAGGTGCAGGTTCATAGGCAGGTTTTGGATCCTCCTCCACCAGCTAGGGATGGAGACATATTGTTAGCTCAGATGACTGCTGCCAGAGATGCAGAGATAGTGAGATGATAGGCTACAGAGGCTTAGATAGATATTTTGAGGACCGAACGGGATAGTAAGAGTGGTCGATGACATGCTGTCGAGGCCCAAATAGATATCTTGAGGACCGAGTGGGATAGTGAGAGTGGTCAACAACATGCCACAGAGGCTTTTGTACAGTTGCTGACCACAGAGAGAGATAATCTCAGGGCAGAATGTCATCATTATTTGCAGAGGTCTACCTACTATAAGACTTTATATGAGGTTGTTGTTCCCAGAGGTGCTTGACGTCCACAGTTTGGAGAGTTGATTTCCATTGGCCGTGATGGTGTAGTTGGTGGTGTAGGTGATCAGTCTATGAGACAGCCAAATTGTTTTGGTGATCTATAGGGTTCCATCCTTCTCCTGTTGGGGTCTTATTTTGGGTACTTGATATTTTTGTTGTTCCTTGTTCAAAGGCATTTTGTAGACATGTATTTTGTATGCCTATACTCATCGGCCCAGTTGAGGTCTCATATAGATATTGTGATTTTTCATATCTTATCACACTGATGATGTATTCTCCCTTTTTGATGGTGATATATATGATATATACCTTCTTCAATTCATTCTCTTTTTATGCTCATGTGATGATGATATATGATAATGTATGTTTTATGATGTTGATAACGTATACCCCATACATGATGTTTTTATTGGTTTAATATCATCATGATGTATGTTGTTGATATTGTGGATATAGAATGGTACTAATGATATGGTTATGTAAATTTTCACTCAAAATAAATATTGATGGTAGATAGAAATGTAATGTTTGTTAGTAGTTGATGAGTTGCTTTCGCTTTTCTTTAGAGACTTTGTAGTTTGAGCAATCCACTTTGATATAGAAAATAAATATGATGCACTAGGGTTTTAATGACCAAGGTGACTTTGTATTTATTGCATGGACTTTGACTCTAAAAACAAGGAGTATTCTTGTTCATAGTAGACATACGGAAACCCTATTAGAGTGTATGGGTGAGAAGCTTTAAAAACATGTCGGAGCAGTAACACAAGAGGTATTAAGAACCTAACATGCCACTGTTACACAAAATGTTTCAAATACTACTTCCACACACAAAACAAAGCAAGTATTTGCCATGGTAGTATAACAAGACTATCCACAAAAAAAAAATCGAAACGACGCTTTATTGCCCCCATTCCTTCTTCTCTAAATCCTTATGGACATCATAGGAATGAGTCAATAATGTAAATAAATAGAAAAAAGATAACAAAAAAATAAAACAATGCCACTATATCACTTTCCATATCTATTTGGGGTGGGTCTATTATCCATTGTTGATCATGTCTATCGTAGGAATGGATCTGTTAAGACATATCTCAGGATGTTATTGGGTCTTGTCAAAAAGATATGTATTTGATACTTGGATTTTTAGTTCAATTTGCGATCAAATTATCTTGTGATTTTCTACTTGAAGGTTCCAACTGTTGATGCTTTCTTTGTTTGTTTTGTTTGTTTTGTCAAAGGGTGAGTGTGATGATCTGTTTATTATGGATGATGTTTTATTGCAAATTGTGATGGCGGACATGGGTCTTTTTGATTTTTCTAAGTTTTATGATGCTATTTTTGACATTTTATGGGGACTAACCTAGGGCCTTGGGGGCTCATCAAATATAAGCCTTGCCTATGTTGTACACGCAGAGGCTCGTAGTTCACTTGGTTTGAGTTTTTTTGACCTTTTCTGTTTTGTGAATGTTTTTTGCTTTTTGTAGCTTTTGACTGTTTTTTAGATTTTTATTTTTTGTGACTAAGTTGAAATAAAGTATGTTGGAAACCTAAGGGGACTGACCTAGGGTCTTGGGGGCTAATGATCCTTTCCTTCATTCTACACACAAAGACCACATAGTTCGATCGTTTGACTCAAAGCAGAAACTATTTTTGGGTAAACAACATTGATAATCTAGATTGATATTCCACTTTTGTGTCTAGAGGATATGTTGTGGGAAATCTACTTGAACTAGATGTGAGGTTCAAGCAAATGTTGATATCTTAGATTGTTTTAGTGAAGGAATAGCCCAATGATGTTGTTTTGAATGTTTTTGGCTTTTTGACATTTTCCATGACCATGATAGGATACTCAAAGACCTAATCCATGACTAGATTTTTTACCTAATCAAAGACCTAAGACATATCTCAGGATGTTGTTGGGTCTTGTCAAAAAGATTTGTATTTGATACTTGGTTTTTGTTTTTGTTCAATTTGAGATCAAATTCTTTCATGATTGTTTGCTTGAAGGTTCCAATTGTTGATGCTTGCTTTGTTTGTTTTGTTTGTTTTTGTCAAAGGGTGAGTGTGACGATCTATTTACTATGCCACTATTGAATTTGACACCATTTTTTGACGGCCGTTCGTCGGTCGCTCAACAAATCTTTTTCGGAAGAGCGACGAAATGGCGAAAAATCTTTTCGTCGCTATTTTTTCATCGAACGTCCGATGACAAATTAAACATCGAACTAATAGTGAATAATCGTCGGTTGACGGCATCGTGAAATACCTCAGACATTCGTCAGAATATTGATGAAACCTTTGTGTATCCACCGACGAATTACAGTAGAAGTCCGTCGCCAGTTCGACGAAATGGGCAAGCAGTAGCATCGAAACAACAACAGACATTCATCGCCATTTTGATAAAATGGGAAAGGAGTAGTGTCAAAACAACACCAAAAGTTTGTTGAATGTGTGATGAAATATTCAAGTAGTAGCGTCGAAACAAGACCAAGAGTTTGTCGACTTTGCGACAAAATTAGCAAGGAGTAGCGTCAGAAGAACACCAAAAGTTCGTCGCAAGTGCGATGAAATGGGCGAGGAGTAGCGTGGTAGCAACGCCGAAAGCTCGTCGAAATTATGACGAAATGGGCAAGGAGTTACGACAAAATATTCATCGCAGCTATAGCAACTTCGTTGAGCCTTTCTGTTGATTCGTTGGTGGTTTTCGTAGAAATTACGACGAAGCAGCAATTTAAAAAAAAAAAAAATTCGTAGAAATGTACCATTGCAGAGACTGACGACTGATCATACATACAGACTGCATATTGGTTTGATGCTTCAAATGATGCATTTCTTATATTGAAAAGTGCATTACCTTATTGAGCTTCTCTTTGTTTCGAGAATAGTTTAATATTCTCTACTTAACAGGGCCAACCACATGATGGTGGAAGCTCATTTGGCCCCCCCCCCCTCACATCACTCTCAATTCCCCATACCCAATCATATAACATTAATCATTCATTCATCCATTAATAACATATAACATTCATTCATTCATCCATTAATAACATATAACATTCATTCATCCATTAATAACATATAACATTCATTCATTAACATATAACATTCATTAATTAACATATTCACATTCATTCATTAACATATAATATTCATTCTTTCAGTTTTTACATATTATCAAAAATATGGTTGTCATGATATGATTACAATCACTTTTTTTTTGTTTCTTTTTGAAAGCTACATAAAGGTGAAGTGGAGTATCGTTTTCTAAATCAATATTTGTCCCCCCTTTAGTTGTTCTGCCCTCTGCTTGTGATATTAATGTACACGTAGTCGTCTGCTCATGACGTGGATGCTGCTTCAAGGGGGGATCTGCTACAATAAGAAAAAAATGTTAAACTGATATGTTTTATTATTATTGTTACAAGTATTTCATTAATTAAAAGAACATTAGAGTGGTTCTCTTTACCTGATGGGTCCACATCATGTTCCTGAACTTTTGCTTATAGACTCATGCTCAACATGTTGAACACCTCTACCTGATCTAGAGTTGAAACAAGAAAGGTTACATTAATTAATACACCAATTGAAATTAAATATGTTTAAGAGAACATGAGGTGGTCCTCTTTACCTAATGGGGCCACATCATGTTCCTGATCTTCTCTAGCACGATCATGCTCAACCGTTTGATCATGCTCTACATGCTCTAAAAAGTTGAAACACGAGAAAGGTTACATTAATTAATACACAATTTTGCAATTAAATATGTTTAAAGAAACTTTAGAGTGGTCCTCTTTACCTGATGGGGCCACATCATGTTCTTGATCTTCTCTGACCTGATCATGCTCAACATGTTGATCATGCTCTGCATGCTCTAAAGTACCGGGATGCACACCATGACCTTCATCTGCACATTCTACTCCACCCTCACTAGGCTGCATTCCAATGTCATGTGCAATATATATTATCACTGCTTGAGTGTTTAAAACAAATAGGAATGTAATTACTTTATGGTGGAAATTAATATTGAATAGATTGCACAAGTATTCAATTTTAAATAAACTTTATTGAGTTTATTTACCTGCGTGTCGGATGCAATGGAAGAATGTGTTTTCCCAGTCAAGACTCTTAGGGGTTCAGCCACAGCTCCATAGCCTTGCTAGAAGGCAATCTTCAGGTCCTCTTCTGTGGGAACTCTATTGAATTTAGAGCCCTACATTTTGCAGAAGATCATGAATTTTGCTTCTATGGTGTGATAAAACCAAAATTGTTTTCAATTTATTATAATTTAGATGCAATATTTCATTTATTGATACTTACAATTCGTGCGGCTAATTTCATATAACCACCAGAGCCAAGTTTGTGTTGCCCATGCTTTTCTAGTCTTGCCTTTGTTGCCTTTGATGTGTCGGGCAGCCTATGAAAAGTTTGGAAT